>APFE031237890.1:2086-14343 GCA_000404065.3 Pinus taeda
AGAATATCCAACTATATCGAGTTGTCAAAGCAGGACAACTCCTTCACCAAGGCAAGTGGCTCACCAGGGACCAAGTGCAGCAGAAGTTCCCTCATCGCATGGAGGAACTCAACGCAATGGGCACCACTGCTTCCTAAGGGGGGAGGAATGATCCAGGTGGATATTGGTGGCCAACCGCTAATTCCACTTGGATCCCCTCTAGTGCTTCGTGCAGTTTTTTCAGTTACCTTAATTATAGCACAATGTACTATTTTTAGCAGTTTTTCGGGTTCTAAACTTCCGGAGCCGTTTTGAGGCCCTAAACGACGTTTTTTGGGAAATCTACCGCCAGCGATATTTTTGCCTAAAAATTGTGTTTTCTGTTGTAGTCCTCGGAGAGATCTTTCCAACGGGCTATCATGCGCGTCAAACGGAGATAAGACGGCCAATTCGCGACCCCGAGAAGTTGATGTACCAACTTACCCAAAAACGGGGCCCACAAGTTGGTGTTTCATCTTCCAGGGTTAGGTTTTGGAATGTGAATGGTTTTTCCATTGTTTCTCAACAATAAATAGGCCTTCGAGCCTCATTGTAACACAGTTCAGAGGCATGTAACCACACATCTCTTCTCAGAGATAAGCTGCCATCGCCCTAGCTAGTTTATTTTCATTTCTGGTTGTAAGCATATTTCAGTATTTTCCATTAATGAAATGAAGTATTTTTTCCACTGCATCTTTGTGAATATGGTTATCTCTGTAATTTGTTGCATTCCTGTATAACTCTGGATCACACTGTCAGGAATTTTCCTGTCTCCTATTCTCTCAGCCTTTATTGTAATCCAAACCCACATCACTAGGCCCTAAACTAAGACCCACTCTCTAGACTTTACCACATATCCCAAACCCGGGATTACTAGGCCCAACAAAGAGAAAAGTTCCTCTTGGCTTTATCATATATCCTGCCATTCATCGACAAGTATTCCTAAGCCCACCCAGGCAACACAATCCTGACTTTACCGCAACCCACAGTCTGGCTTAGGGGTCACTAGGCCAGTGGATTTACCGTGTTCCATAGTCTAGTTCAAGGACCACTAGGCCATGTGCTCTATCATTCAGAGATCCACCCTACTCAACATCAAATCCATCTAGCAATCTAGCTCAACGAAAACATGACAACCACATCACACCATGGCTATTCGGAAATGGCAAGTCTAGGCTGAAAAACATTTTTACACCTAGAAAAACCCATGCCATGATAGAAAAGAACCACATGCAATGCCATACATGCCAAATATAGCAAGGAAAATACACATGCAAGTCATTACCTTCAATGAAGGCTGATGTAGCTACTTGGTCCTCTTGCCTTCTTTGCCTTTCTTGCTCCAATGCCAAAGTGCTACAAGAAAATTCTAAGTATCCAAGAGTAAGAGAGAGAGAGAGAATAATGAGAGTGCTCCAAAACTAAACTGGCAAAAGGTCACCAACTGATCCTCAGAAGCCTTTTTATGGATGAGGCTTCTATTTTCTTCATTTTCCTCCCCACATGCAACCTGTGACCTTACACCTCCTTTTTCTCCTAATTTCCATTATTTTCATAAATAAATGTGCCAAAAATGTCATTTTGCCTTCCAAATCCTTAGCCATAAACAACCAAATTAACACCCCCTAGGATATGCCACCCAAGATTCAGCTTGGAATAAGTGTCCCATTCATTCGTGGTTATTGTTTTTAACTTTTATTACATGAAATTTTCACTAAGGTTGTCATAGAACCCTCTTGCTTGGGGGACATCGTCCTCGGTGTTCAATCACACATATACTTCAACAACATGTTGAAAGAATACATACTACTCCTGGAGCTTTATAACACAACTTGATGCAGTATTTACAATGAAAGATATTCTCAAGAGAAACACATCATGACAACATGATAACATACCACATAGTGGAGTTTTATAACATAACTCATTATGGTATTTACAATGATCATCCTACTGAGTCCCAACTCATATAACATCACAACATCATTATAACATAACCACTTGATAGAATAATAACACGACACCCATAACGCATAATTGAGCTTTATAACACAACTCGTTACGATATTTACATCCATACATATGCATACATATACAAACATTACCATAGATATAGATACCAAAACATATGCCAAATCATATATCAAACATATACTAATCACCATATCTAAACATATATCAAATCATCATATAGGATATATCAAACCACCATAAAGCATGTATCAACTACCATAAAGGAAATACCAAACCACCATGTCAAGTTTCTTTGCCTCAACTAGTAAACAAGGAAGGATACATAGCCCACATCTGATCTGCCATATCCCATGTAGCTTCATTGGGTCAAAAGTGCTTCCATTGCACTTTAACTTGCTTGATTTCTCAGTTCTGGAGCTTGAGCACCTTTTTCTGCAATATAAAATGAGGCTCCGACTGGAATTCTCCAAATGGTTCCACCTGCAATATAGACTAGTCAATTACATGAACATCCTTAACATACTTCTTAAGAAAAGATACATGGAATAAATCGTGGCATTTCACTGTTAGAGGCAGTGCAAGTCGATAGGCTACTGGCCCAATCCTATGAATAATACTGAAGGGTCCACAAAACCATGGTGCCATCTTGGCACATGAGCCAATCTGCAAGGATCTCTTCTTTGGTTTGATGCACAAGTACACATGTTCCCCAACCTAGAACTCCTTAAACAACATGTTCCTGTATGCAGAACTCTTTTTCCCATCCTTTGTTACCTTGAGATTCTCCTAGATCACCTGCATCCCCTGTTACATGTCTGCCAACAGATCTGGTCCAATCAATACTCTACTAACTAGATCACTCCAACTAATGGGAATGTTACAACTTCTCCCAGACAATGCCTCAAAAGGACTCATGCTTAAAGACTCTTGATAATCTTTGTTTTATGTGAACTCTACCAAACGGAGATACTCTTCCCACTTACATTGCTGATGCATCGAATACATCCTCAACATCTCCTCCAATATTGTGTTAACCCTCTCTGTCTATCCATCTATATCTAGATGATAAGCTATGGTGAAGGCCAAATCGGTGCCCAAACCTACAATTAACTCCTTCCAAAACTTGGAAGTGAACTTTGCATCCCTTTCCGATGAAATCTTCTTTACAACACCATGTAGCCTAACCATATCTTTGATGAACACTTGTGCGACATCACTAGCTGAGAACATAGACTTCACAAAAATGAAGTGTGCAACCTTTGTCAACCTATCGATAATGACCATGATAGAATCATGTTGCTTCACTGTCTTCGGAAACCCTGTGATGAAATCATGGAAATAACCTCCAATTTCCACTCTGGAATTACAATCGATTGTAGCAGTCCACCTGGATTTTTATAGTTTGCCTTCACTCGCTGACAATCAAAGCATCTAGGCACAAACTCTTCTACATCCCTCTTCAAATCTAGCTAATAGTAATGCCTCTTCACCATTGTCAGTGTCTTCTGATAACCTAGGTGACCTGAATATGGTTTTGCATGAAACTCCCTCAAGATCACCTTCTTGAGCTCACTACTATTTGGTACATATATCCTGTCTCAGAACCTGACCAATCCATCTGTTGTAAGAGAATAGTCCATGCCTTGTGCACCTAAACCTATACTTGTATCTGTACCTGTACTTCCACCTATACCTCTACCACTACATGTACTTGTACTTGCACCTATAACTATACCTCTACCATCACCCTGCTCCAACCTGTACACAATATCCAAATACCTGACATCCTATTTTCCTGCTTGCAAGATCCTATCATGTAAGTTCGTCCTATAGGAGCTCATAGCTACCAAGGGATGAACCTGTACCCATCTACTGAGAGCACCTCCCACCCTGTTTTCCTTACCTTTGATGTACCTGATCTCGAAATGAAACTCGTTGATCGTGGCCAACCACCTAGCTTGCATGGAATTTAGATTCAGCTAGTCAAATAAATACCTCAACCCAATGTGATCGCCCATAAGAAAAAATGGCCTGCCAAGAAGATAGTGTCTCCACATCTTCAGTACATATATAGTCACTACTAACTCAAGATCATGTGATGGGCAACCTGTTTGTGCTCATTTAATTTTCGATAGTCATAACATACTACCTACCCATCTTGCATAAGGACTCCACCAAGGCCTCTCTTGCAAGCATATGTGCATACCACAAACTCTTTGTCTAAATCTCCAATCTGTAGTACGGGTGCATGTGTCAACAACTGCTTAAGTTTCTCAAAGCCAGCCTCACACTCCTCTATCCATTCAAACTTCTTACCTTTCCTTTGCAATGATGTAAAAGGATAAGCAATCTGTGAGAAGTTTCTAATGAACTTTCGATGATACTCTGTCAAACCCATGAAATATCTCATCTCGTCCACATTATTAGGAGATACCCACTCCATGATGGCATTTATCTTCTTTGGATCTGCTGCAATGCCTTCCTTGGAGACAACATGTCCCGGGTAGTGCACCTCAGTTTGAAGGAAAATACACTTAATGAGCTTAGCATACAAGTGATGCTCCCTCAACAACCTCAATACTTCTGCTAACTGCTCAACGTGCTCTCCCTCATTTTTAGAATATACCAGTATATCATCAATGAATATAATAACAAACTTATTCAAATATGGACGCAACACACTATTCATCAAACACATGATTTTAGCTGGAGAATTAATTAAGCCAAATGGAACAACAACAAACTCATAGTGCCCATACCTGGTCCTGAATGCAGTCTTGTAAATGTCCTCCTCTTTGATGCATACCTGATGGTATACATATCTCAACTCAATATTCGAGAACACTGATGCTCCCTTCAATTGATTGAACAATTCATGAATCCTTTGGAAAGGATATCTGTTCTTGATAATCAATTTTTTCAACTTCCTGTAATCAACGCATAACCTGAGGGTACCATCTTTCTTCCTCACAAACAAGACCGATGTGCCCCAAGGTGACACGCTTGGCCTAATATATCCCTTTTCCAACATTTCCTTCTTCTACAACTTTAACTCAACCAACTCAAGTGTGCTCATGGTGTAAGGTGCTTTAGATGTTGGAGCTTCCCCTGGCACTAACTAAATCAAAAATTCTACCTCCCTGTGAGGTGGCAACTTTGTAATTTCCTCAAGGAATACATCTTGAAACTACTGCAACACTGCATATTTATTCAACACATCTGCATCCTCAATCTCCTTACCCTTGTCACTATAAATGTGTATCGCAAATATCTTGCACCATTTTCTGTGGCTACACTTTGCTTGCACAGTTGTCACCATCCTAACTGATGTGGCTTTCTTCTTACCTTGCAAGACTCTTGGTTCTCCATTATCATTAACTCACTCAATAGCTTTGTCATAGTATTCAACCTTGGTTCTATGTAGATACAACCAATCCATGCCCAACAACATATTATATGATCCCAAAGATAACACATTCAAATGTGTTGTTGTAGGCATACCATTTAAACAAAATGCGCAAGATCTTACCCAATGATGAACTTGCTTCTTTGTAATTGTAGCAAATTGCAATAATCAAGACTCTGCATGCAATCCCTTATTAAAACCACACTTATCCACCAAGTCAAGACTAACATAGCTATAATTAGATCCAGGGTCAATAAAAATAGAAATAACTTGATCACAAAGCTTACCATCCATCTCAATGATAGATGCCTAGTGTTTTGCTTACCTATTGTCCACTTTTGCATAGATACGTGGGATACTCTGACCAACATCCTCAACAATCTACACCTCCTGTGCACTGTATATCTGAGGCCTACCTACCTGATTCTATGGAAAATCTCTCTTAAGGTGTTCCTTCCCACATGTAAAGCACTCCAACCAACCAATACCAACACCTCCATGTCACTACTGCAACTCATGTCCCTGTCTAGCTACATTAAACCTTTTTTGCAGTGCCACATTTTCTTTCTCATCTTCATGATGAGGCCTTGTCCTCTTAGGCAACCACTTACCTTTATCGTTGTCCTTTCCTTTCCATCTATACTAAGATTCATTCTTATGCTTTGATTATTCATAACAATGCTTGAGTTTCCCAATAACTTCCTCAAGTGATCGAGGCTCATAATACTCAACCAGATCTTTGAATACTAATGGAAAACCACTGAAAAACCTCTGAACTTTAGTCTTCTCATCAGTAAGATATGATACATACCTTAATAGTTCCAGAAACTTGGTCATGTACTCTTTGTTTTTCATTAATCCTATCTTTAGCTCATAGAATTATTTGGCCTTACTGTCATAGTACCTTTCCAACAAGTACTTCTTCCTAAAAAGCCTCTTGAACTCCTGCCAGCTCAAGCCATATGTCTTGATGTCTCTAACATACTTAACATGTTCCCAACAGATGTCTACTTTACCTTTCAAGCTCAAGATAGCTATTCTAACCATTCATGTTATCCATGTACTCATGCAACTTAAATAATTTGTTCATCCCAAGTATCCCAGCCTCTGCATCTTTCGGCTTCTTCACATCTCCATCAAAAGTAGGTGGTTTTTTTTCTTGAATTCATCCAGTAATTATCCCCTATCATTCCTCCTATAAGGATGATAGAGACGACAATCATGTTGTCTATCGAAACTAGAACTAGAATAATACCTGTACTCACCGCCCCTCCTTTCCGAAGTGTCCAACAACCTGCTATCTCTCACTGATCATACATATCTGACCTGTGTCTACCAAGTGATCTACTACCATATACCCCATTAGTTTTATCCTCATGTCCATGGCTGATCTGAAGTGACCCTTATCACTGCAAGTCTGACAAACTTTAAATAATTATAGCATTCACCTCTACCTGCTTCTCTTGTGCCTTAATGATCTAATCATTATCTTCCTTACAATTCCTTATCTCTTCCTTCAAACTTCTCAATGTATCAGCCAACTTAGAAGTATCCCCCACACCACGTTTCTCATATAAAGCATAGGGAGATTCTATGCAGTCTACCACCTTGCTAGCCATTTGATCTTTCTCTTCATGCAATGCATAATATGTCAGATAAACCAAATCACAATAAATTGACATACCTCAATATAGCTCGGGGAGGATACTTTCTCTACAAGATCACCAAATCATTGTGATACATGTATAACATAATCATAGCAGCATATTGACATACACAAGTAAATGTATCAACATATAAACATCAGTCTAACTAGGATTCAGTCATTAATGCAAGGCCATATCAACAATACATGCTATGACCTCATGCATGAAAACAACCATTACTCCACTATACACATTGCCACATTCAACCAACAACATGCATAAGCAATGCCTAACCAGCTGCACATACACATAAACACATGTAGTTGAGCATAATCAATCAGTTCTTGCAATCAACCTACAAGACTGATACATGTAATCAAATATTCAAAATGTAACCTAACATACAAGGATGTAAGCAGGTGACATAAAATCAACATGTAAGCGACAAATAACCATATATAGTCGATCACATACTCATTTCAAATATTTTATGAAAGATCAACATCAAATTCTCCATGATAACCATACTACAACCATAATCCAACATCAAGCAATTGCAACAAGTATATAGTGTAAGAGACACACATGAAACTAACATGCATGCATGACTAACACATTCAACCCATCTAGTTCGAGAGTTGAACCATGCTTTGATACCACTTTGTAACACCCTTCTCCCACATCCACACAAGTAACCATGCCAACCGCGGTAGACATGAGGCAAGAGGCTACTATGATCAGATTTTGCCTCCTGTGTAACCTTAAGGAAGTGGAATCGATGAAACATCACACGCAATCATCCAACATCATCAATAGAACCCTCAAGAGACAAGTCATCCACTTAGACAACCTGTACCTGGGTCCCAATGTATTTTTGGACCTCTGAGGCCATATTCTCTCTCATGCTATGGGAAAGGGAGTGACCAGAGAGCTAAAGCAGCTCTTATAGGCCTACCTGCCAGCAATTATGGACTAAATTTTCCAATTTTGTGCCAGCAACCCCGAGATTTAAGCAGCGTTTTCAGGCCCAAAGCCCAAGCCACTACCCAGAATGAAATGAAACCTCAAAATCAAGTAAAGTACGGGGAAATAATGATGCAAAATAAATAATCTCAGCAACACCTTAACTATACCCCTACTAGCCATGATAGGTATTTTCTCAAACATATCATCGACATGTAACCTACAGGTGTAAACAACATAATTAAGTGTAGGGATCTCATACTTATATAAGAATCATTATAAACCATTCTTCTCTCATGCCATTTGTTGCATTATCCTCTATTAGATCATAGACACATTATCCATTCATATACTAGTAAAAACATGATGAGATCCATACACAACTTTTGTCATAAAATTTGCATATAATCAGCATAATAGCAACAGAAATACAATAAAAATATCAGCCATCGAAATCCATATATAAATCGGTACATTTTCACATAGAAATCAAGGGAATGAATTTATCATTAATAAGTGCAATCAACCAACCGGAGATGGGACTAACCACGTTCCACCTGACCATTGAATGGTTGAGCCAAATCTCTCTCCAGCCACTCACCCCTATGGCATATTCCAAGTATGAATGTAAGACTCAAACTCAAAGAACTCAAACAAGGCATACCAAGGCTAAACCACCTCACCCTCATCAATAGAAAACAGGGTTTACTGTAATCCATCACGAACCACTAGGCCAACAAAATGAACACATCATAATAGGATTTATCATGATCTCCACCTGATCACTAGGCCAAACAAGTATGGATGCCACCAGTTTTCTCCACCTACACCATGAGGAATTTTTCCTATCTCCTAGTCTCTCATGCTTTACTGCAATCAAAACCTGGATCACTAGGCCCTAAACGGAGACCCACTCTCTAAGCTTTAACGCATATCCCAAACTCAATATTACTAGGCGCAACAGAGAGAAAACCACCTCTTGGCTTTACCATATATCCTGCCATTCACCAACAAGAATTCCTAGGCCCACAGAGGTGACACAATCTTGTCTTTACTGCAACCCAAAGTCTGCCTTAGGGGTCACTAGGCCAGTGGATTTACTGTGATCCACATTCTATTCCAGGGACCACTAATCCATGTTCTCTATCATTCCGAGGTCCACCATACTCAGCTTCGAATCCATCTGGTGATCCAGCTCAACAAAAACATGAGAACCCCATCACACCATGGCTATCCGGAAATGGGAAGGCTAGGCTGAAAAACGCTGTCACACCTAGAAAAACCCATGCCATGATAGAAAAAACCACATGCATTGTCATGCATGCCAAATCTAGGAAGGAAAATACACATGCAAGTCGATACCTGCAATGAAGCATGATGTAGTTGCTTGGTCCTGCCTTTCCCTGCTTGATCTTTGATTCCTCTTTCCCTCTTTTCCTTTCTTGCTCTAATGCCAAAGTGCTCCAATAAAACTCTAATTATCCAAGAGTAGGAAGGAGAGAGAGAATAATGAGAGTGCTCCAAAACTAAACTGACAAAAGGTTACCAACTGATCCTTAGAAGCCTTTTTATGAATGAGGCCTCTATTTTCTTTAGTTTCCATTATTTTTCTTCATTTTCCTCCCTACATGAAACATGTTACCTTTCACCTCCTTTTCTCCCAATTTCCATTATTTTCATAAATAAATGTGCCAAAAATTCCATTTTTCCTTTCCAAATCCTTAGCCATAAACAACCAAAGGAATACCCCCTAGGATGTTGTTGGGTTGTGTTATATTCTTTCCACATAGTTAACAGGGGGTTTGAGGGGTACTCGTAACCCCACTTTATGGGGTCCGGGGCAGCGCCCCAGAAAATTTTGGTTTTGGACGTATGTTAGGTTGGGCAGACCCACCTATGGTTTTGTGCATGATTTTCGCACATGGTTTTTGGACGTGATGGTTTTCAGTCCATGGTATTGGATGCGATGGTTTTTTGGTCCATGGTATTGGACGTGATGGTTTTCGGTCCATGGTATTGGATGCTTTGGCATGTATAAATATGTATTGTAACTTTGAAAGGAATATAATGAAAAATCAAGCTGGTAGTCTCAGTTTTGAGATCCAGTGGAAAATCTCTGTGTATATGTGTTTTATGCTCTCGCATTTTTTATTTTTCATGTGATTTAGAATTTGTATGCAGGTAATTTTTGTACGGGGTTAAAACATACATTTGGTATCAGAGTTGTTTTGGCTTCAAGGGGACGCCTTTGTTGTTGAGGGGTTTCGCTCGAGCCTATGGTAGACCCCGTTCAGTGGGAGATCTACGAGATTGATTCTGGTGGTGAAAGAAGATGGCGAGAAGTAGAAAGATAGAGATTGAGAAGTTCAATAGTCAGAGTTTTGAGCTGTGGAAACTCAAGATGGAGGATCTGTTGGTGGATAAAGATCAGTGGATCGCGGTAGATCCGGGTACTAAACCAACAGGGGTGACCGATGAAGAATGGAAGAAGTTGGATCGGAAGGCAAAGAGCACAATACGATTGTGTGTCTCAGATTCAGTATTGCTGAATGTATCAGGGGAAGCTACGACGAAGGCTTTGTGGGACAAGTTAGGGACTTTGTACCAATCTAAGTCTCTGGTGAATAAACTGTTCCTGTTTAAAAAGTTGTATAACCTAAGGATGAAAGATGGAGACTCGGTAACTGAGCATCTAAATGCGTTTAATACTGTGGTAAGTCAGTTATCATCTGTTGATATTAAAATTTCAGATGAAGATAAGTGCATTAGTTTGTTGTGTTCTCTACCAGATTCGTGGGATAGTCTGGTTATTCCAATAGGTAGCAATGCAACTGCTTTGCAGTTTGATGAAATATTCTCAGCCTTGCTGATGGAGGAGATGAGACGGAAAAATATGGACAACCAGAATGGTGATGCCTTGTCTATACGAGGACAGTCCCAGAACAGAAACAAAAATAAGTCATCGAGTGGGAGATCTAAATCTAGAGGGAGATCTAAGTCTCCAGGAAAACCTACAAAGGTGGTGTGCTGGAAATGCGGAAAGGAAGGGCACTTCAGAAGGGAGTGTAAATCTAAAGCTCCTGATAAAGGAAAGTGATCTGATGATGCTCCTTCTGCAGAGGCGAAAACCACCTCAGATGAAGGTGGGGATGTGTACTTGGCTTCTTCAAGTACACATGTAGATCATGAGGCATGGTTGATTGACTCAGGTGCATCCTTTCACTTCTCTCCCCATAGAGAGTGGTTCTGCAAGTATGAGAAGTACGATGGTGGTGATGTCTTCTTAGGAGATGATAGGAAGGCTAGAATCATTGGTCACGGAAAAGTAAAGTTGAAGTTACAAGGTGGAAGGCTTATAACCCTTCCGGGTGTTTTGCATATTCCTGCATTGACCAGAAATCTTATTTCTATAAGCAAGTTGGATGATGCAGGTGTAAAGACAATGTTCGAGAAGGATACCTACAAGATGGTTCAAGGAGAACTAGTATTGATGCGGGGAGTTCGGATTGGAACTCTGTACAAGTTGCAAGGTAGCACTGTTGTTGACGGGTGTAATAGTTCTATGGTTCCTGAAAATGGAGCGGAAAATCTAGTGGTCTCTGGAGAGAAGACCATGTTGTGGCATCAAAGGCTTGGACATATTGGAGAGAAGGGCCTTCGAATACTTCATGGTAAAGGTATGGTAGAAGGTATGAGTAATAGCTCTCTGGATTTTTTATTTCTGTGAAAATTGTGTATATGGGAAGCAGAATCGGGTGAGTTTCCCCTCTGGTGGTAAGAGGACGAAACAAATATTAGATCTTGTGCACAGTGATGTGTTGGACCTGTGAAAGTTCCATCACTGGGTAATTCTGTGTACTATGTATCATTTATAGATGACTTCTCAAGGAATACATGGATATATTTCCTTAAGAAGAAATCTGAAGCCTTTGATAAGTTTAAAGAATTTAAGGCTCTGGTGGAAAATCATACAAAGAAGAAGATAAAGGTGCTGAGGACAGATAATGGTGGAGAATTCTCCAGCAAGGAATTTGAAGAATTCTGTAAGAAGTGTGGTATAGCACGACAGAAGACTACTCCATATACACCTCAGCAAAATGGAGTCACAGAAAGAATGAACAAGACGTTGATGGAAAGGGCAAGAAGCATGCTCAGTGGTGCCGGGTTAAGACAGGAATTTTGGGCAGAGGCAGTGGATACTGCATGTTACTTGGTCAATAGGTCACCTTCATCAGTGTTGGAGGATAAGA
>APFE031237910.1:0-17964 GCA_000404065.3 Pinus taeda
TTTTTCCATATCAATGTATCAGACGTAATGGGATCTTTTTGTATCTCTTTTGAATGAGTTCCCACACTTCCTTGTCATTCTTCCATTCATCCCTTGCTTCGTTTATCCAATCTGGTTGGATAATAGGAATGGTACAAAGAAATGCTTCCACATCCTCATCCTTTCTTGAGAGTGCATCTGCCACAATATTTTGCTTCCCAACATCAAAGTCATAACCCAACATATTTGTCACCCATTTTTGTTGCTCTTCTGAAGATAATATTTGTTCTAAAACGTATTTAAGACTATCATGATCTGTTTTTACCTTGAAGTGTCTTCCCATTAGGTAGGGTCGACATTTCTTAAGTGCATGTAGTATTGCCAACATTTCCTTCTCATAAATAGCTTTGTGTAAATACTTTCCTTTGATTGGACGACTTTCGAAAGCTATGGGTCTTTCTTCTTGCATTAAAACAACATCGATTCCATTTCCTGAGGCATCACATTCCACAATAAATGTTTTTGTGAGGTCTAGTGTAGCTAAGACTGGTGCTTGTCACATTGCCTCTTTAAGATGTTCAAAGGCCTTCGTTTCTTCCAGAGTCCATGTAAATGCATCTTTCTTCAATAATGTTGTTAGAGGTGTTGCTATTCTCCTATAATTCTTAACAAACTTGTGGTAATACCCTATCAACCTGAGAAATCCTCATAGATGCTTTATGGATATGGGGATTTTCCATTCTTTAATGGTTTTAATTTTTCTAGGGTCTACCTTAACACCTTCAAGAGATACAATATGACCCAGATATTCCACCTCTTGTACTCCAAAGAAACGTTTGGATATTTTTGCATATAATTGTTTCTCCTCCAATAGTTTGAGCACAATGTCAACATGTTGTACATGATCCTTCCAAGGCTTGTTGTAGGTTAGTATATCATCAAAAATTACTAACACAAACTTTCTAAGGAAGGGTTTGAAAATGAAATTCTTCAAACCTTGAAATGTAGAAGCTGCATTAGTAAGGCCAAAAGGCATGACCAAAAATTCATAATGACTCTCACAAGTTCTAAATGTTGGTTTTAGAATGTCTTCAGCCTTCATTCTAATTTGATGATATCCTGAATGAAGATCCAACTTGGTGAAGTAAATTGATCCATGCAATTCATCCAATAATTCATCAATTATAAGAATGGAAATTTTATCTTTAATAGTGAGCTTGTTGAGCTCCCTATAATCTAGACACATGCGCCATGATCCATCCTTCTTGTGAACTAATACTACTAGAGCAGAGAAAGAACTTTGACTAGGTTGAATTCTACCAATCTCTAGCATTTCTGTGACCATACGTTCAATTTCACTATTTTTGGCATAGGGATATCTTTACGCCCTGATCTTTGGAGGAACACTTCCTGGAATTAAATGAATAGCATGATCATGATCACGAATAGGTGGGAGACCTTTGTGAGTCTCAACTACCTTGGAATGATTGTCCAAGACTTTTCAGAGATTTAGAGAATAGATGATTTCGATGTGGGAACCTATAGCGAACATAATTGTGCAATTACACCTCGTTGTTCCTTCTTTAGAAGCTTTGTCATACCGTTAGAGTTGATTATCTTTCTCAGTTTCCTTGCAATACCCCTTAATTCAACTTCCTTTCCTTCCACAGAAAATCTCATGAAAAGTTCTTGAAAATTAAAAGCTATTGTACTCAAGGATTGTAGCCATTGGACTCCTAGTACAACATCAGCACCATCCATTGGAATGGAAAGCATTGGGCTATTCAATACATATTCTCCCATGGATAACTTGATATAATGGCACTTTCCAGAGCAATTTATGGTTCCTCCACTTGCAACCATCACTTGACACTCTGGTGCTGGATATAGGAAGTAATTCAATTCCTTTGCTATCTTACAATGAATAAAATGATGGCTACTTCCCAAATCAATCAACACTATTACCTTTTTCTTCCTGATATGTCCTTATATCTTGATAGTTTGAGGAGTGGTAATTACAGCCAATGCATTACAAGATATGGTCAGATTCATTTCTTCTTTATCTAGGGTTTTTTCCTGGAGTATATCCTCTTCTTTTGACATTTCTTGTTCCTTTCCTTCCTCCTCTTCACAATCTATGTATAGTAATTTCTTCTCATAGCACTTATGACCTTTAGTGTATTTGCTATCACAACTGTAACAAAGCCCTTTTGCTCTTTTTTCTTCCAATTGTTGTGGTGTCAGCCTTGTAGGTTATGGAAGACTAGAGGCAACAACACTTCCATCTTTATAGTTGTGAGTGGTAGGATTCCTAGTTTCCATAATTTTGCTTTCCATTTTTCTTGCTAACCTAAATGCCTTCTCCAATGAATCAGGTTCCCAAAGGTGAACCTCATATTGGATATTATGATTTAAAGTTCCTATGAACATATCAATCCTATGCTCCTCTGGAATATCTTTTACCCTTATGTTCAATTTTTGGAAGTCCTCATTGTTCTCCCTCGTTGAAACCTTTTGTTTGAGATTTATCAATTGGCTAAAAAAGGTGTTGCTTTTTGTATCCTCATAATGTGCTATCATTTCTGTTGTAAAAATTGCCCAAGTGACAATTTGTTTATGAGAGCAAAGCCATCGATACCATACAAACTAATTTGGTTCCAAATATAAAATTGCAATACATACCTTTTGTGTGTTTTTCACATTATGGAGATCGAAAAATTGCTCCATCTGTAGTATCCATGTTCCGGGATCATTGCCGTCAAAATTCCTCATATCGATTTTTGGAACATGGTGGGTCTTTAATCCAACATTAGAGTCTATGAAATCATGATTAACATTTCTTTTGTTCTCATCATGAGTTTCCTTTACTACCTATTCACCATTAGTGACCATTTCTTGTAGCAACTTTTTCAAATTTATCTTCAATTCTTCCATCGTATCATCCATGCCATTCATCTTAACATCCAGGGAATTCATCTTGGCTTCCATGCCATCCATATTAACTTGCATGCCATTCATATTAGCTTCCATGCCATTCATCTTGGTTTCATTTACCTTTAGTGAGAGTGAAATTTGTTGTACTTGGTCTTGTAATTTTGATATATCATGTTGCATTTCTTCCTCTTCTTCACAAGTCATGCTAGAGGTTTCAGGTTGCTTACTAGGTGTTTCCATTTTCCTTATTTGGGACATTAATTAATGCTAATAATTCTTCACTATTCCCTCTGAATTCCTTCAAACTAATTTTTCAAACCAATCTTATGCAAAATAAAAATAAAAACTACACACCTTTTTTTCACTTTGTAATATCTCGATATTAAATTTGTTGTATATCTATAATTGCAGATCTAAATATCTTAAATCTCGTCTTGTGGTAGCACTTTGAGTCCTCTTTCTAACCCCACAAGTCTAATAAATATTGGATTCTTCAAGAAAGAGTTATGCCAAATCTGCCACGGTGACCTGATTATAGACTAGTTTAGTAGAGCGAGGTTGTACGATGTGCCACGTGTCACTTGTTTGACCTTAGTACCCTAAACTGATACAAATAAGACGACAGGCCATCCTCTTTCTGAAACTTACGAAATTTCAATATGATGCTCAAAATAAAAGTTATGACAAGTTTCCCTAGGTCACCTGTTTGGAATGTAATTCAGGAGTCTGTAAAAGCCATAACTTCCTCAGATCATATCTCCGCAAATATAGCGAGAAAAGCTATGAAATTTGGACCCAAAGTTTAGAACGCTTTTAGCTCAAATGGGTTTGTTTTGTAGCTTTTGAAACGTCATAGAAAAAGTTATAGTGAAAATTCCGCAATGGCCTGTTTGGAGCAGCGAAACCCTAGAATCGAAAGCTCTGATACCAAATGTTAGAAAACCAACTCATAAAAAGATAGAAATGATAGATCAATGCATTAGAATTCAGCCTCTTTGAGGGGGAAATCTCCCTTACATTACACAAATTAATAGATCTTGGATGATACAAATGACTAAACCTCCCTTCTATATATAGGAGTCTAAGGGGTCACAATATAATCAAGCTGACATAAGAGTAATAACATAAGGGCACAAAAATAACAATAGTGGGTTTCTATGGGCATACTAATAAAAATATGGGAATAATAGGGGCACAATAATAACAATAAGGGATACAATTACAATAGTGATGGGGGAATCACTAGTATTATAGGGGCGTAACAGGTGGTGTAGCCTCAGAATGCTCTGGTAGGTTATTTTGATTTGAGTCCGACATTCATTCTTGGAATATGGCACGGGGGTGAATGGTTGAAGCGAGATTTGTCTCAGACATTCTATGATCAGGTGGAATATGGTAGTCCCATCCCAAGTTTGGATATTGCATCATTAATGAAAGGTTATTTCTCCTTGCATTTGTATGAGTATTATACTATTTTATATGTGGATCATATGGGTGTGATTTCATTACTATGTATGTTTATATTATACTAGTTATATATGTGTTTTGTGACAGTGGCTATGTATGACTCTCATCATGTTTTTACTTGTAAATGAATGGATAATGTGTCTATGACCCAATAGATAATAATGCATCAAATGATATGAGGGAAAAATGGTTCTTAGAAATTCTCAAATAAGTATGAGATCCCTATGCTTATATGTTGTTTACACTTGTAGATTACATATTTGTGATATGTTTGATGAAATTCCTATCATAGATAGTACAGTTCTGGTTAAGGGCTTGTTCAACTATATGATTTTTCATCATGGTTTTCATGTTATTTTACTATTTTGAAGATGTCATTCAATTATGGGTAGTGATGTAAGCTCTAGGCCTGAAAAAATGGCTTAAATCCTAGGGATGTTGCCACAAAACTGGAAAAATTAGTCTCTGGATGCTGGCATGCCTATAGCATGAGAGTATCCTGGGCCTCCTGGACACTAGCAGGCCTATATCATGAGAGCGTCCAGAGGTGAAATTGTCAAAAAATTTAGTGGGACCTAGGGACAAGCTATCTGAAGTGTTGGGATGGTTCTCAAGGGTCCTATAGCTGATGTGGAAGGTATTTATGTTGTGTTTCCATTGATTCCATTTCCTTAATTTCACATAGGAGGTTGAATCTAATCATAGTATCCTCTCGTCTCATGATTACCCCGATTGGCCGGTTACTTGGGTAAATGTGGGAGGAGGGTGTTGGAGAGTGGTATTAGAGCATGTTTCACCCCTGAGACTAGATGGGATGTGTGCATTGGTCATGCATACATGTTGATTGCATGTGTTTATGTTATGCCTGCATTACATGTGCTTGTTTCATTGCATGGCATTGATCATGGTTTTAGTGATGTCGCCATGTGGAATTTGAGGCTGTTGTTGTTGGGTGCATCGTCATGACTGTATGACTGGTTACATGTTGTTATATGTTGTTACATGTATCATTTTGTACACTTGGTTATATTCTTGTAAGCTTGGTTTCAAGTATTGTTTGTTTGTTCTTGATTATATGCATTCATGTGTGTGTGTGGTTGATTATGAATTTCTTATGCATGTTGATATTTGCATGTGGCCATGTGTGTAGTGGCGTAATGGTTGTTGTCATGCATAAGGTCATGGTATGTGTAATTGACATGGTCATGCATTGGTGATTGGACTCTAGCTAGAATGATGCTTATATGTTGATGCACTTATATGTATATGTATATATGATGTTATGATTATGTTATACATGCATCACACCGATTTGGTGATCTTGCAGATAAGGTATCCTCCCCAAGCTATGGTAAGGTACGTAGATTTATTATGATTTGGTTCAAATAACATAGTATGCCCTGTAGGAAAGATATCAAATGGCTTGCAAGATGGTAGAATACAAAGACTCTTCCTATGAATTAGATGAGCAATGTGGTGTTGGGCACTCTTTTGATTTGGCATACACATTAAGAAGCCTGAAGGAAGAAACAAGGAGTTGTAAGGAAGATAATGACATGATCATACAGGAACAAGAGAAACACGTAGAAGTTAATGCTATACTTATTTAGAGTTTGTGATAATTGCAACAACAAGGGACACTTCGGATCAGACATGGACAGGAGGACAAAACTAATTGGGAATATGGCAATAGGTTTCATTGTGGTCAGATTTCATATAGAGACAAAACTATTAGAGATGGTAGCTTGTTTGATACTCTAGATAGGAGAGGAGATGGATACATGCACTATTCTTTTCCCAGTTCTCATAGGCATCATGATTGTCATTGTTATTATCCTTACAGGAGGAGTGATAGGGGATATTTTCCAGATGAGTTTAAGAAAGCGAAGCCATCTACTTTTGATGGAGAAGTGTAGAAGTTGGAATATGCAGAGGCTTGGATACCTGGGATGAACAAATTCTTTGAGTTGCATAATTACATAGATAACATGAAGGCTAGAGTAGTGATCTTCAAGTTGAAAGGTAGATAAGACATTTGGTGGGAAAATGTGAAGTGGGTCAGAGACATCAGGACAGATGACTTGAGTTGGCATGAGTTCAAGAGGATTTTTAGGAAGAAATTCTTGTCGGAAAGGTACTACGACAGGAAGCCCAAATAATTCTATGAGATACAGATGGGGTTAATGATAGATTAAGAGTACATGACCAAATTTCTAGAGCTATTGAGGTATGTGTCGTATTTGAAATATGAGAAGGCTAAAGTTCAATGATTTTTCAGTGGAGTTCTATTAGAATTTAGAGATCAGATTGAGTATGATGAGCCTCAGCCACTTGAGGAAGTTATTGGGAAATTGAAGCATTTCTATGAACCGTCAAAGCATAAGAATGAATCTTAGCAAGATGGAAAGGGAAAATACAAAGATAAAAGTAAATGGTAGCTAAAAAGAACAAGGCCTTAGAATGCAGATGAGAAAGAAAATGTGGCAACACAAATGAGGTTCAATGCAACTGGAGAGGAAAATGGTTCACAACAACAACATAGAGGTGATGGTACTAGTCAGTTGGAGTGTTGGACATGCGGTAAGGAGCACCTTAAGAGAGATTTTACACAAAATCGGGGTGGTAGGCCTCATATATATAGTGTGCAAGAGACACAGACTATTGGGGATGTTGGTCAGAGTATTCCTTGTATTTATGTAGTCGTGGATAAAAAACATGTATTCCATCATGCATCTATCATTGAGATGGACGGTAAGCTTTGTGATCAATTTATTTATATCATTACAAGAAAAAAGGACATTGGTGAGGGGCAAAAAATGTAACCAGAAGCTCATTGGTGATGGTCAAAAGAGCCTTCGTCACCGAAAACTGAACGTCACCAAAGGTGGCATCACCAAAAGTATAGGTGTTGTAGTGACATTCAAAGTATATCACCAATAATGATTTATAATGACAGATAGACACTCTCACCATTTCATATGAGCAATGGTGATAGACCATAACCTCCTTCACCAAAAACTGAACGTCACCAAAGGTGGCATCACCAAAAGTATAGGTGTTGTAGTGCCATTCAAATTCTGTCACCAATAATGATATATAATGATGGATATTGACCATCACCATTTCATATGAGAAATAGTGGTAGACCATAGTCTCCGTCACCAAAAACTGAATGTCACCAAATGTGGCATCACCAAAAATGTAAGTGTTATGGTGACATTCAAGGTCTGTCATGAATATTGATTATAATGACGGATAGTGACCGTCACCATTTCATATGAACAACAACGATTTATTGTAATGGATCTTCCATGGTCATCACTATTAGTGCATATATATGGTGATGTTCGTTGACCGTCACCAAAAGCCGAATTGGTAGAAGTATAGGTGTTGTGGTGACATTCAAGGTCATGAATAATAAATATAATGACGGACAATGACTGTAACCATTTCATATCAACAACAATGATTTATGATTACGGACCTTTGAGGGTTGTCACTATTGATGCATATATATGGTGGCGTTCGTTGACTATCACCATTTCATATTTTGGCAAGGATCGAAAAATGTCACCAAAGCTCATTAGTGATGGTCAAATGAGCCTCCGTCACCCAAAATTGACCGTCGCCATTCCATATGGATATCAGGGCACGATGGAATCGAACCGCCAACCTCCTACTTGTGAAGCATGTGCTCTTCCATTGAGCTAGCACCCTTTAAAGAATTAGAATACTAAAAATTACACCTTGAAACTTCATAAATTGTAAATTCTACAACTTTCAATAAATTGAAGTCTCGATAATTTTTTACTAAATAAGCAAAGCAACATCGAAGTTGCAAGTCCCTGCTTAATGGTTATGGAAGTTATGAAAAGTAGATGGAGGGAAAAATAATTATGTATGGTAGAATCAATATGTTCGGTTGAATATTCAGTTAGAAGTGAAATTCTAAAGACACTTATAATCTATAAATGACCTATAACTAGCCAAATGCACCAAATATTGCAAAGGAAATGTCATAAGTGAATAGCATATGAAAGAAGAACATTGATGAAGACATATGCAATATGTTATAGGTTGAGTGAAAGAAAAATCTCAATGTTGTTGTTGTTTGGTGTTTAGGTATCTAAATGATATCTAAAATTTTGTGCAAATGTAACACGGATCTCCGAAAACCATGAATTACATATGATAAAAAAACTTATATGTGTGTGTGTGTGTGTGTGTGTGTGTGTGTGTGTGTGTGTGTGTGTGTGTGTGTGTGTATATGTATGTATATCCCCTTTACATAAACCAACATGTAATTTGGAATTGCAAAAGTCTCTACTCAAAACATGGCAACAACCAACAAATAAAAGAAATGGACTTGGACAGAAAGCAATAGCTTCACCTTCATTCTTGAGCTGCTTCTCTTTATATGAATTTGACTCGTGACATTCTTTATCTAAAAAGGAATCAAAATCATCACTAGTATTAAATCATCCAACATGGACTTTGGATATTCCACTGGCATCTGCTTTTTTGTTGCCATGCCTGAAAACCATGGAGTTTCCTATCAATAGTAGAATAAGATGTGTGCCTACTGCTCAAGAACACATTCCTTATTAACCATTGTTACGTGACAAAAACCAAAGAGACAACACAACATCAGCATACACAAAATCCCCTATTGAAATATAATCATAAATTAGCAAAGAACTCTAAAATACGTTCTTAATTAATAAACTTTGTATTTGTATTATGTATTCCAGTGTGTAACATTATAATGACAACAAGGTAAAAATACCAACAGTTGAAAGGATATGTCAAATACTTAAGAAGTTTTTAGTTTACATATAAATATAAAGGTGTAAAATCATGTTTAACAATAGAAAGGGATTAATAAATATGGGAGCTACTATAGTCAAAGCAGTGAGACATTTGTAAAGGTAATTTAATTTGCAAGGCTAAAAAAGGATGTCTACCTATAACAACACAACACCAATGCCATCCTCGAAAAGAACATAGGAGTTTCAGTCTGTCCAATCAACATATCTAGAAAGAGCATCTGCTCCAATAACCAAAACATGTTTAAATCCACCACCTGTCATTATTCCAAGAATACTAGCCATAAGTAAATGAATTATAATTTGTTTTTTGGATTTATCAGCAATCAGAATATACACAACAACTCACCTTTTAGGAAACATGTAGCTGTTTCAAGACCCAACACAAATCCATTACAAGAAGTTGTAAAGTAGAAATCCAAGGCTTTTATACAACCCACCTCACTTTGTACCTGATATCAACATTTCATTTTTTTTCTAATATAGAATCATGAGCATGAATAATTAATGCAAAACTTTACAGAAAAATATCTAAAATCTACACGTAGTAAACTGTATTTGTTAAAATCATACAAATTGACGCAAAAAATACCAATTTAATATGGTTAAGGGGAAAAAGGGTTATGTCCTAAAGACATAGGTTGTCAGCATGAAAAAAACTTAAACTTAACAGTAACATGAAATCCAAAACAAATGGAACTTTTGAGAGTATAAAAACAAAATATTTTATAGACCCTTGGTTGAATCCCATTTAAAAACCGGAACAATTATATATTTCCATAAAATCAACACATTCACAATCACTAATATCAATTACTTTTCATTTGGATATCATGAGGCAATCCACTTTGCAGTGGCTACAACATGTAATTTTCATTCAAACCCAATAGGAATGTAGTTGCAGAAAGATGTTCATATACCAACATAATTATCGATATATATGGAATACTTTGTGGTGGCATTTTGTTACATATGTGAGAAGAAAATACTACTAACAGAGAATTGGAATTTCTAAAAAAAGATAATACACACATGCACACAAGAACATGTTTTGAAAACACCAAATCATGCAAGTGATTGCAAAATGTATCCCAATGAGAAATCTTACAGTGAAGTTCTTTGATTATGTCCGTGTAAATACATTTGAAATTGGTTGCTACCTTACATAGGTAACAAATTTAGCCTCAATCACAAGTCCCACAACATTGAAGGAAGCCCATTTGTTGAAAATTCAAAACATTAAACCTAACTATTGATTGAAGTGTGGTTTACTGCCCATGGTACATGTGGGTTAGAAGACCATCAAATTGTGTTAAATGATTAAAATAGAATCTGGTTAACTGTGATATTTCATATGTTGTGTCAATTAGTCTAGTTAGTCATGAAAAATATGCTCACTTTCTCATCTTGGGTATGGTCTGCTTCTAGTTTTCCTGTGTTCTAACCTCCATCTAGTATCAATTGTTTCAACCATTTGTAATTTTTTGTCTTTATGCAATATGCAAAGAGGTTTTCAATACCTTTGCAGATCAAATAGGGAATCTCCCGATCACCATATATAAAAATTCTATAAAATTTTATAGAATTTTATATATGGTGATGTAGACATGCCTATTTGATTGCAAAGGTATTGAAAACTCTTTGGATATGTTGGCATGTGGAAACTCTCAACTATGAGGGTTTCACTGTCCAAGCAAAAATTCAACCTTAAAAAAGGGAACAACAAAGTTTCCCTAGGGAATGAGAAAACAATTATAAGCTTCTTTTCTATACATCTTATAGGTTATTTCCTTAATGATTTTTTGATCGGATTTTGAACTGCTGTGAGACTCAACTCAAACAAATTCATGAATAGGTGGCTAAAAGGTAAATACAGGTATGCTCCAAAAGGATACAGGATATTGACAGTGATGTTGTTATAAAAAAATTCTTAAGTCGCTAAGAAGAAAGCTAATAAAATAAGGAAAATAGGGATGCTTAGCATGTGGAAAATAAGGATGTTTTGCATATATTATGACAAGGCACTATAAACTAATTTCAAGGAATAACATACTAAAATATGATAGAATGATCATCTTTGACTCATAGATTTTCAAACAAGAGGCATAAGTTCATTTAGAAAGAAGAAGGACTTACACAAGGCAATACAAACTATTTGTGAGAAGCAACAACCTAAACTAGGATAAAAATCATATGCTTTAAGTAAACAATTTGCACAACATGTACAGATTCCTCCGTATGCAGCAAAATAATTTTGATATAAGAAATTATATAACATAGCTACCCTATATAAGAGAAATTATATACAAGAACGTCCCTAAAATTTTCCAGGAATGTCTCGGGTATGGCCAGCAAGTCCCTTCATCCCCAATGAAATCCATTGCACAAAGGGACATTTCCTTACTCCCCAAAAATCCAGAACATTGGGTATGATATTTTCATTTATTTTTTTATTTTTTTTTTTGGGTGGGGGGTGGGATGCAAGGATAACAAGGATAATGTCAACCATTTTATCATCAAATTGTAGTTAACATCTTTAGATCCATGTTCAACTCAATGCTGCTGAAATTTGAAAATGGACAATGCAAACTAGAAGCAACTAGTTCTAGTACTGCTTTCAGCATTTCCAGTCAAAACCCACCCATGAAACTAGAATTGATCAGTTTTTCACAAAATTTCCAGTGCAAGAAAAAACAGATCAAACTTGACAGTTTGACCAATTTTGTACCATTGCAGCCCCAACACTAGGAAAAGGAAAAAATAAACCTACAAAAATCCTAAAATTGCCATAAACCTCATTTCCCATCTATTTAATCATTCCCCCTATATTTGCTTCACAACCTTGTCATTGATCATTTGAGTAGCAGAGAGCATTGATTCAACAATATTCTTCTCTAATTCGTAGTGCTTCTCAATATGATTCAGAGAGTTTCATCCGATGATTTGGAGCACTCAAGATTTGATTGGGGAGTTTCTTGGATCTATTACTAAACCGTATTTGGATTAAGACTTGGAGTATTGATTTGAATATTTGATTGGGGTGCTTCTTGTGTTTTTGGTAATGTTTTAAACATCATGTCAACAAAACTATCACCAAGAATCAGGAAAGGAAAATATTGACAACATCAGGAAAATATCACAAAATATAAGCAAATTTAAAAAATACAAAATTATTCAAAGACACAAATAATTGACTTTATGCCCCTCCATCAATGAGTAGGGAAAATAATTTCATGCATCTCATGATAATATCGAGATATTTACAATATTCTCCTGCTATTTTCGAGAATGAAAACACTGCACAGTTTATCGACAATAATATCGTTCTCGTGTAAAATTTGTGACATTGCAATAATACTAGGACCATGATAATCACAATGTTTGCAACACTGGTTTTTGGAGCTACTCTTTTGCCAATTCCAGATGTTGATTCAATATGTTCTTGCAATTGATTTAGATCTACTCTGGGAACTGATTCAGAGTGAAGACTTGGAACTTGTAAAGGTATTTACAAATATTATTCAAACCATATTTCTCTTAAGAGAGTTTGTTAAAAAAATATAGAAATTAAATGTAAGGCTTTATTTGCAAATTATTTATGTGGTAGAAAAAATTCCATGGCTCCCAAACATAAAAATGATCCCACATGGAACCATTGCCAAATAGTTGGGGATGAAATGTTATACAACTATTGTCCCATGGAAATTGGTGGGGCGGTGGTTATACATAGACTTACAGTTGAAACAACACCTATAAAATATACTATGAAAAATTCAATATTTATCTAAAAGCTCAACCAAATTATAATATGGCATGCAAGCTACTATTGAAAGCTATAACACGAGGTAAAATATATACTAGAAGAAAAAGGAAGAAAGGGAAGTGAACATGATAATGAAATCCATAGTTCTGAAGACTCCACTACTCATCTTGCTAGGGATACCTTTAGAATCCCAATCCATCCAAAAAATGAAGGTGATTATGGCACAAAGAACACAATCCTAATAGGGAAAGAGTTGACTCAATCTTTGTATCCAACAAGAAACAACACCCTTCGTTGTTAGCAAACCATTGATAACAAATGGAGGAGGCTGCTTGGGAATGCATGGCTAGATGGTGACATGATGCAAAGCTAAATTACAATCTAAGTTCAACAGGATGTAGATAGGGATCTAGACACATATTTGCCAAATTTTTGAAAATCCAGGATCCATATATAGTAGGAAAATGACAAGTACAAAAATATTTTGTAGTATATATAAAGAAAGACAATTAAAAAAAAAGAGTCAATAATCAAAACCATTCAAGATTGACAAGAGTAAAACTACATGTTTATAACCAAAACCAAAAAATAAAATTCTAATGCATGTTGCTATTAGCCATCCATGTATTATAATTGATAATTTGATAAGTCATAACCACCATTGACTATTGATAATTTTGAAGACCATCTCGGCATGAGAACATTGCAATTCATAGCAATATTTTTGTATGCAACACCTACATGTCTGTATCAACAGTGAATAAAGGGGTGTCTTGAAGACTATGGCAAGACTAAATAACAGTGTTAGTGAAGTGACCAACATCGTAGCACATAAGGGTAGAATAGACATTGAGAACAAAACTTGAATATGATGATAGATCAAACCTTCTCAAACCTTGAAATTGTACAAAACATTAAGTAAAATTATTGGCCTCCAGTTTCTCACCATATCCCTTTCTATTCCTCTAATAATAAGCTTGATCAAATCTGCATTTACTTGCTACCCCATGTCCCTATTTCCAAGGATTTTCAACACCCCAAGGAAACACTTACATGAATTCAAGACAGATTTCTAGCCATTGAAATGGTAATTATAACAAAACAAATCCAACATGAAAGCAATTCCCTATAGCGGAAACTAACATTAACAAGTTAACGAATAAATGCACGCAAAACTTCACATTAAACTTCAATGTCACTACAGTTCATTTTTAGGTTACGCATATTCTTCTCTTTTAATCAATGCAACAAAGGTAATCAATTTAAACTTTAAAGGCATTCCCTTATATCAAATTATACACAAAAATTGTCACAACAAAGCCCAAATGTTGGGTACAAACATCATCACAAAACAAAAAGCAAGGCAATATGAGGAGTTTTGATATCAACAAAATTGTGAATCGTATAATTTGAAAATCCAACACCTATGAATTGAGATTAGCCTAGACAAACACAATTGCTCACCAAGCCAATCAATACATGATAAAAAAGAATTGTTTGCCACTCAATGAAATGCATATAAACTCCATGTTAATTGCTATAACATCATAAAATATGATACCATCATGATATAGATTCTATAACTAATAAATTCACATAAAAATGCTAACAATAGAGCATAATATCTCTAGTCCAAGTAGCTCCCATATTATGGAAAAGCAAAATAATATGGAGTGCAAATACATTAAAGTGTCATAACAAGGTTAACAATAATTATTCAGCTATAGATTGAATAAATATCACATGATACTTACATATGGAGCACCACCAAAAAGATCATCTGGAGTAGACATACACATCAAAACCAAGTCAACATCCTCTAGCTTGACTTTCACCATTTCAAGGGCTCTTCTATATGACTCTACAACTAAACCAATTAGTGTTTCATCACTTTTATAACAAAGTGAGTTTATTGACGTTTTATTCCATGTAAGTGAGGAGGTTTTGGCAGGCCTTCTTTTAGTATCCACAAAAAAATTATCAATTCTAGACTTTCCTTCATCTATTCCTTCCTTTGAGTACAATTATTCAATCCCCATTCTTACACATTAAGCCTTATTTCCTTCCATATGCAAGATTTCCTAATTAAGTGTTCCTTGTAATGATGCTCCCTAATTCTTCATTAAATATAAGATCTAGTACTACTCGGAGTCTCAATATGTAGGGGAAATATGTTTTCAATTTATAGAAATTTAAATGGTCATTCCAGTTTAAATACCTTCAACAACTTTGTTGTCTTTTTTGTTTCTAAGGCCTTTGGGATTGCACATACAATACCAAGCCCTTTTGGCTAGGGATAAGCTTTCTTAATAGCGTGTTCATGCTACGTCCACTCATGTTCCCAACATCAACATCAAATTTGAGGTGCCTCATTTGATTAATCCACAAAAACTTAAATGATTTGACTTCCTGGTGACAATGTGTTTGTAACAACACTTTCCCAATAACTATAAAACCTAAATATAGGATTTTGGTAGCTACCTCACATAGAACTTGTTAGAAATTTGGAATTCCAACATCTCTATCGACTTTTTTATTCTAACAAATAGGATTTTCTAGTAAGCAATCACAAAAAATATATATTTACATAAAAGCTTTGGAGGCTTTCTAGCATTAGCTGCAAAATTAATAAACAACAAATATTTTACAATAGCTCTAGTCATCATCAAATAAGTAAATGACACTTGGAGTGTTACTATAGTGATCCATAGAATTAGAATTTGGTTGTGTTGTAACTAGAAGGAATGAAGGTGGCACTTAAAATTTTGGGGTACAAGAAGTTGCTTCTGTTATCAGAAAAAAATGATTAGATGCATTATTTTCATAATCAGATGATCCTCCAATGTCACCATTATTTTCAAACAAAACATCTTCCCATTTGGCCCATTGCATGTCAGTGATAATGAAATTTTCTACAAGATTACTACTACTAGTTTTTTGCAAATTAGAAGATGAAAGATAGGGAATTCCTAGTGTTTTTCTAGGCATCCCACCAATGGGAATGGAAATGGAAACTGTAAAATTACCACTGCAATCTTAGTAGCACCTTTTGTGCCTACTTCCATGACACCACTTTAATCGTAGTCAAGTTTGAACAATGAGCATTTTCCAAAGAAAATCAATTTCACAAAATGGAACTTAACTAGATTTGGTGTAATGCATTACAACCCAAAAACAATGATCCAGAGTTCAAGATTCTATTTAGGAGAACTACGAAAGTGACCAATATCGTCATGTCATACTCTTTGAGAGGTGAGAGAGTTCATATTGGGAAACATCTAATTTGATATTATTGCTCCAATTTTCCTTACTCTGCAGTCTTGTTTCAATCATAATTCCACCTACAATAATTAACCCTTCGCATGCCAAATGTTTCTACTTGATACATCAGGGATGGAAAGATTGTGGGGTGAGGAATTTCCTTGTGATGCTTGTCCAACTTGATTATTTTGCAACATCGAGCATTAGTTAAACCTTTGAGTAGGGACCTGTGAACCTAGAAAAAAATGAAAAGCCAAATGTTGTTCCAATGAGGATTAGTGAGTGAAGCAATTATTGTGCCTTTCTTATGTTGTAGTTAACATTGGAAGTCAAGTTAGGCATGAATAATTAATTGTTTTTGCCAAAGGTTCTCCATAAACGGTGCACATGGAATAGATTCAAACCATGACCTAGTGTGCTAAAATTGTGCTTTATCCCAAATAAGTAGCCACGTATATAATAAATGTGTAAAATTCCACCTTGGAAATCAATGTTAGA
The DNA here is from genome assembly GCA_000404065.3 of Pinus taeda. Lineage (NCBI taxonomy): Eukaryota > Viridiplantae > Streptophyta > Pinopsida > Pinales > Pinaceae > Pinus > Pinus taeda. The sequence continues at coordinate 16,729 of APFE031237910.1, forward strand.
AGTACTAGACTAGAAAGACAAATAACTTTTTGTTCCTCCATATAAGAAATGACTAGCAAACAGATTGTATTCTTTGTGATGAATGGATCTCAAATTCAAAAGAGATCCAATAATTTTTGAATTTGTTGTTGCAAATTCTACTACAGACACTTTGGGAAACCATACCAATTAGCATGAATAACAATGCATAACCTCGAAGTTGCATTATTATGCTTATCATGTCATCCACGTATTTAAGATATCAAACCACTATGCCACTTGTCAGCTTACCATGCATTCTGAGGGTATGCTAAAGTTATTTTTGAAAAGCACTTGTGGGGGTTGAGCCCAATAATTGGTTACCAGATAATATGTATAAATTTGAACTTGGTACACATGGTTTGCTGCCTACAAGCATTTATCAAATTGAACAATGAAAGGGTAGAAGACTACTATGTATTGCATAGAACATAATGCCCTTGTTGATGCGTATGGGCTCAAAATCCAATAAATAACTATTGATTGGCTCTAAGAGAATCACACAGCCCAAATCCTTCATAAATTATTAGAGTAACTAGTTTATTAGATGGTTCTAGTCCAGTCTACCCCTTCAGTTTCAATACCAATTCCAACTTCTAAAACATTGTTTGTTTGTCTTGATCAATACATTTGTTGTGCAGTTCCTTGAAGCCAATCAAATATTACGTAACACATATATGATTAAATATTATGGATCTTCTAAACATTATATCTTTTTGTTAATATTAAACTAACATAAATGCATATATTCATATATAGATAGGCATTCTAAATGAACAATCTTTGAAAGGAATAAACATTATCATTACCTTGACTCTAGGGTGTTGTGTTTTTAAAATTTGGCAAGGTCTTGAAAGCTTCATTGTTCGCTGAATGATATTGTTTGTCTTTAATTTTGGATATTGGTTTATTTCTCATATTGTTGAAACATTCAAGAACAATCATGTCAATATATCCACACAAGAGAATGTTGTAAACCACACTCCAAACCTTATGCCATAGAAAGTGTTGGATACCTATACCAATAGGTTTCATATTTCATGATTGGCAAATCCAAATGCCAAATATGCTCTGCTTTGCTGACACAAAGATCCCATATTTCCAAGGAAAGGCAAGGTGTGTACATGCCTTCAGGTTTATTAAATTTTGATGGATGGTCCAACAGCCTAATCTGGATCATGCCATGTTTCAATTTTCTGTTGTAGAATAGAGAAAGAA
>APFE031237910.1:17974-38310 GCA_000404065.3 Pinus taeda
AAAAAGGATGTCTACCTGTAACAGCACAACATCAGCTCCATCCCTGAAAAGAACACATGAGCTCTAGTCTGTCCAATCAACATATCTAGAAAGAGCATATGCTCCAATAACCAAAACATGTTTAAATCCACCACCTATCATTGTTCCAACAATACTAACCATAAGTAAATGAATTATAAAAAAAAATGGATTTATCAACAATCAAAATATACACAACAACTCACCTTTTAGGAAACATGTAGTTGTTACAAGACCCAACACAAAGCCATTGCAAGAAGTTGTAATGTCAAAAGCCAAGGATTTTATACAACCCACCTCACTTTGTACCTAATATCAAACTTGCATTTTTTTCTAATATAGAATCATTATTATGAATAATTAATGCAAAACATTACAAAAAAATATCTAAAATATACACATAGTAAACTGTATTTGTTAAAATCATACAAATTGACGCAAAAAATACCAATTTAATATGGTTAAGGGGAAAAAGGGTTATGTCCTAAAGACATAGGTTGTCAGCATGAAAAAAACTTAAACTTAACAGTAACATGAAATCCAAAACAAATGGAACTTTTGAGAGTATAAAAACAAAATATTTTATAGACCCTTGGTTGAATCCCATTTAAAAACCGGAACAATTATATATTTCCATAAAATCAACACATTCACAATCACTAATATCAATTACTTTTCATTTGGATATCATGAGGCAATCCACTTTGCAGTGGCTACAACATGTAATTTTCATTCAAACCCAATAGGAATGTAGTTGCAGAAAGATGTTCATATACCAACATAATTATCGATATATATGGAATACTTTGTGGTGGCATTTTGTTACATATGTGAGAAGAAAATACTACTAACAGAGAATTGGAATTTCTAAAAAAAGATAATACACACATGCACACAAGAACATGTTTTGAAAACACCAAATCATGCAAGTGATTGCAAAATGTATCCCAATGAGAAATCTTACAGTGAAGTTCTTTGATTATGTCCGTGTAAATACATTTGAAATTGGTTGCTACCTTACATAGGTAACAAATTTAGCCTCAATCACAAGTCCCACAACATTGAAGGAAGCCCATTTGTTGAAAATTCAAAACATTAAACCTAACTATTGATTGAAGTGTGGTTTACTGCCCATGGTACATGTGGGTTAGAAGACCATCAAATTGTGTTAAATGATTAAAATAGAATCTGGTTAACTGTGATATTTCATATGTTGTGTCAATTAGTCTAGTTAGTCATGAAAAATATGCTCACTTTCTCATCTTGGGTATGGTCTGCTTCTAGTTTTCCTGTGTTCTAACCTCCATCTAGTATCAATTGTTTCAACCATTTGTAATTTTTTGTCTTTATGCAATATGCAAAGAGGTTTTCAATACCTTTGCAGATCAAATAGGGAATCTCTAGATCACCATATATAAATTCTATAATTTTATAAAATTTTATAATGGGATGTACATCCCTATTATTGGCAAAGATTGAAAACCTCCTTGATATGTTGGCATGTGGAAACTCTCAACTATGAGGGTTTCACTGTCCAAGCAAAAATTCAACCTTAAAAAAGGGAACAACAAAGTTTCCCTAGGGAATGAGAAAACAATTATAAGCTTCTTTTCTATACATCTTATAGGTTATTTCCTTAATGATTTTTTGATCGGATTTTGAACTGCTGTGAGACTCAACTCAAACAAATTCATGAATAGGTGGCTAAAAGGTAAATACAGGTATGCTCCAAAAGGATACAGGATATTGACAGTGATGTTGTTATAAAAAAATTCTTAAGTCGCTAAGAAGAAAGCTAATAAAATAAGGAAAATAGGGATGCTTAGCATGTGGAAAATAAGGATGTTTTGCATATATTATGACAAGGCACTATAAACTAATTTCAAGGAATAACATACTAAAATATGATAGAATGATCATCTTTGACTCATAGATTTTCAAACAAGAGGCATAAGTTCATTTAGAAAGAAGAAGGACTTACACAAGGCAATACAAACTATTTGTGAGAAGCAACAACCTAAACTAGGATAAAAATCATATGCTTTAAGTAAACAATTTGCACAACATGTACAGATTCCTCCGTATGCAGCAAAATAATTTTGATATAAGAAATTATATAACATAGCTACCCTATATAAGAGAAATTATATACAAGAACGTCCCTAAAATTTTCCAGGAATGTCTCGGGTATGGCCAGCAAGTCCCTTCATCCCCAATGAAATCCATTGCACAAAGGGACATTTCCTTACTCCCCAAAAATCCAGAACATTGGGTATGATATTTTCATTTATTTTTTTATTTTTTTTTTTGGGTGGGGGGTGGGATGCAAGGATAACAAGGATAATGTCAACCATTTTATCATCAAATTGTAGTTAACATCTTTAGATCCATGTTCAACTCAATGCTGCTGAAATTTGAAAATGGACAATGCAAACTAGAAGCAACTAGTTCTAGTACTGCTTTCAGCATTTCCAGTCAAAACCCACCCATGAAACTAGAATTGATCAGTTTTTCACAAAATTTCCAGTGCAAGAAAAAACAGATCAAACTTGACAGTTTGACCAATTTTGTACCATTGCAGCCCCAACACTAGGAAAAGGAAAAAATAAACCTACAAAAATCCTAAAATTGCCATAAACCTCATTTCCCATCTATTTAATCATTCCCCCTATATTTGCTTCACAACCTTGTCATTGATCATTTGAGTAGCAGAGAGCATTGATTCAACAATATTCTTCTCTAATTCGTAGTGCTTCTCAATATGATTCAGAGAGTTTCATCCGATGATTTGGAGCACTCAAGATTTGATTGGGGAGTTTCTTGGATCTATTACTAAACCGTATTTGGATTAAGACTTGGAGTATTGATTTGAATATTTGATTGGGGTGCTTCTTGTGTTTTTGGTAATGTTTTAAACATCATGTCAACAAAACTATCACCAAGAATCAGGAAAGGAAAATATTGACAACATCAGGAAAATATCACAAAATATAAGCAAATTTAAAAAATACAAAATTATTCAAAGACACAAATAATTGACTTTATGCCCCTCCATCAATGAGTAGGGAAAATAATTTCATGCATCTCATGATAATATCGAGATATTTACAATATTCTCCTGCTATTTTCGAGAATGAAAACACTGCACAGTTTATCGACAATAATATCGTTCTCGTGTAAAATTTGTGACATTGCAATAATACTAGGACCATGATAATCACAATGTTTGCAACACTGGTTTTTGGAGCTACTCTTTTGCCAATTCCAGATGTTGATTCAATATGTTCTTGCAATTGATTTAGATCTACTCTGGGAACTGATTCAGAGTGAAGACTTGGAACTTGTAAAGGTATTTACAAATATTATTCAAACCATATTTCTCTTAAGAGAGTTTGTTAAAAAAATATAGAAATTAAATGTAAGGCTTTATTTGCAAATTATTTATGTGGTAGAAAAAATTCCATGGCTCCCAAACATAAAAATGATCCCACATGGAACCATTGCCAAATAGTTGGGGATGAAATGTTATACAACTATTGTCCCATGGAAATTGGTGGGGCGGTGGTTATACATAGACTTACAGTTGAAACAACACCTATAAAATATACTATGAAAAATTCAATATTTATCTAAAAGCTCAACCAAATTATAATATGGCATGCAAGCTACTATTGAAAGCTATAACACGAGGTAAAATATATACTAGAAGAAAAAGGAAGAAAGGGAAGTGAACATGATAATGAAATCCATAGTTCTGAAGACTCCACTACTCATCTTGCTAGGGATACCTTTAGAATCCCAATCCATCCAAAAAATGAAGGTGATTATGGCACAAAGAACACAATCCTAATAGGGAAAGAGTTGACTCAATCTTTGTATCCAACAAGAAACAACACCCTTCGTTGTTAGCAAACCATTGATAACAAATGGAGGAGGCTGCTTGGGAATGCATGGCTAGATGGTGACATGATGCAAAGCTAAATTACAATCTAAGTTCAACAGGATGTAGATAGGGATCTAGACACATATTTGCCAAATTTTTGAAAATCCAGGATCCATATATAGTAGGAAAATGACAAGTACAAAAATATTTTGTAGTATATATAAAGAAAGACAATTAAAAAAAAAGAGTCAATAATCAAAACCATTCAAGATTGACAAGAGTAAAACTACATGTTTATAACCAAAACCAAAAAATAAAATTCTAATGCATGTTGCTATTAGCCATCCATGTATTATAATTGATAATTTGATAAGTCATAACCACCATTGACTATTGATAATTTTGAAGACCATCTCGGCATGAGAACATTGCAATTCATAGCAATATTTTTGTATGCAACACCTACATGTCTGTATCAACAGTGAATAAAGGGGTGTCTTGAAGACTATGGCAAGACTAAATAACAGTGTTAGTGAAGTGACCAACATCGTAGCACATAAGGGTAGAATAGACATTGAGAACAAAACTTGAATATGATGATAGATCAAACCTTCTCAAACCTTGAAATTGTACAAAACATTAAGTAAAATTATTGGCCTCCAGTTTCTCACCATATCCCTTTCTATTCCTCTAATAATAAGCTTGATCAAATCTGCATTTACTTGCTACCCCATGTCCCTATTTCCAAGGATTTTCAACACCCCAAGGAAACACTTACATGAATTCAAGACAGATTTCTAGCCATTGAAATGGTAATTATAACAAAACAAATCCAACATGAAAGCAATTCCCTATAGCGGAAACTAACATTAACAAGTTAACGAATAAATGCACGCAAAACTTCACATTAAACTTCAATGTCACTACAGTTCATTTTTAGGTTACGCATATTCTTCTCTTTTAATCAATGCAACAAAGGTAATCAATTTAAACTTTAAAGGCATTCCCTTATATCAAATTATACACAAAAATTGTCACAACAAAGCCCAAATGTTGGGTACAAACATCATCACAAAACAAAAAGCAAGGCAATATGAGGAGTTTTGATATCAACAAAATTGTGAATCGTATAATTTGAAAATCCAACACCTATGAATTGAGATTAGCCTAGACAAACACAATTGCTCACCAAGCCAATCAATACATGATAAAAAAGAATTGTTTGCCACTCAATGAAATGCATATAAACTCCATGTTAATTGCTATAACATCATAAAATATGATACCATCATGATATAGATTCTATAACTAATAAATTCACATAAAAATGCTAACAATAGAGCATAATATCTCTAGTCCAAGTAGCTCCCATATTATGGAAAAGCAAAATAATATGGAGTGCAAATACATTAAAGTGTCATAACAAGGTTAACAATAATTATTCAGCTATAGATTGAATAAATATCACATGATACTTACATATGGAGCACCACCAAAAAGATCATCTGGAGTAGACATACACATCAAAACCAAGTCAACATCCTCTAGCTTGACTTTCACCATTTCAAGGGCTCTTCTATATGACTCTACAACTAAACCAATTAGTGTTTCATCACTTTTATAACAAAGTGAGTTTATTGACGTTTTATTCCATGTAAGTGAGGAGGTTTTGGCAGGCCTTCTTTTAGTATCCACAAAAAAATTATCAATTCTAGACTTTCCTTCATCTATTCCTTCCTTTGAGTACAATTATTCAATCCCCATTCTTACACATTAAGCCTTATTTCCTTCCATATGCAAGATTTCCTAATTAAGTGTTCCTTGTAATGATGCTCCCTAATTCTTCATTAAATATAAGATCTAGTACTACTCGGAGTCTCAATATGTAGGGGAAATATGTTTTCAATTTATAGAAATTTAAATGGTCATTCCAGTTTAAATACCTTCAACAACTTTGTTGTCTTTTTTGTTTCTAAGGCCTTTGGGATTGCACATACAATACCAAGCCCTTTTGGCTAGGGATAAGCTTTCTTAATAGCGTGTTCATGCTACGTCCACTCATGTTCCCAACATCAACATCAAATTTGAGGTGCCTCATTTGATTAATCCACAAAAACTTAAATGATTTGACTTCCTGGTGACAATGTGTTTGTAACAACACTTTCCCAATAACTATAAAACCTAAATATAGGATTTTGGTAGCTACCTCACATAGAACTTGTTAGAAATTTGGAATTCCAACATCTCTATCGACTTTTTTATTCTAACAAATAGGATTTTCTAGTAAGCAATCACAAAAAATATATATTTACATAAAAGCTTTGGAGGCTTTCTAGCATTAGCTGCAAAATTAATAAACAACAAATATTTTACAATAGCTCTAGTCATCATCAAATAAGTAAATGACACTTGGAGTGTTACTATAGTGATCCATAGAATTAGAATTTGGTTGTGTTGTAACTAGAAGGAATGAAGGTGGCACTTAAAATTTTGGGGTACAAGAAGTTGCTTCTGTTATCAGAAAAAAATGATTAGATGCATTATTTTCATAATCAGATGATCCTCCAATGTCACCATTATTTTCAAACAAAACATCTTCCCATTTGGCCCATTGCATGTCAGTGATAATGAAATTTTCTACAAGATTACTACTACTAGTTTTTTGCAAATTAGAAGATGAAAGATAGGGAATTCCTAGTGTTTTTCTAGGCATCCCACCAATGGGAATGGAAATGGAAACTGTAAAATTACCACTGCAATCTTAGTAGCACCTTTTGTGCCTACTTCCATGACACCACTTTAATCGTAGTCAAGTTTGAACAATGAGCATTTTCCAAAGAAAATCAATTTCACAAAATGGAACTTAACTAGATTTGGTGTAATGCATTACAACCCAAAAACAATGATCCAGAGTTCAAGATTCTATTTAGGAGAACTACGAAAGTGACCAATATCGTCATGTCATACTCTTTGAGAGGTGAGAGAGTTCATATTGGGAAACATCTAATTTGATATTATTGCTCCAATTTTCCTTACTCTGCAGTCTTGTTTCAATCATAATTCCACCTACAATAATTAACCCTTCGCATGCCAAATGTTTCTACTTGATACATCAGGGATGGAAAGATTGTGGGGTGAGGAATTTCCTTGTGATGCTTGTCCAACTTGATTATTTTGCAACATCGAGCATTAGTTAAACCTTTGAGTAGGGACCTGTGAACCTAGAAAAAAATGAAAAGCCAAATGTTGTTCCAATGAGGATTAGTGAGTGAAGCAATTATTGTGCCTTTCTTATGTTGTAGTTAACATTGGAAGTCAAGTTAGGCATGAATAATTAATTGTTTTTGCCAAAGGTTCTCCATAAACGGTGCACATGGAATAGATTCAAACCATGACCTAGTGTGCTAAAATTGTGCTTTATCCCAAATAAGTAGCCACGTATATAATAAATGTGTAAAATTCCACCTTGGAAATCAATGTTAGAAGTACTAGACTAGAAAGACAAATAACTTTTTGTTCCTCCATATAAGAAATGACTAGCAAACAGATTGTATTCTTTGTGATGAATGGATCTCAAATTCAAAAGAGATCCAATAATTTTTGAATTTGTTGTTGCAAATTCTACTACAGACACTTTGGGAAACCATACCAATTAGCATGAATAACAATGCATAACCTCGAAGTTGCATTATTATGCTTATCATGTCATCCACGTATTTAAGATATCAAACCACTATGCCACTTGTCAGCTTACCATGCATTCTGAGGGTATGCTAAAGTTATTTTTGAAAAGCACTTGTGGGGGTTGAGCCCAATAATTGGTTACCAGATAATATGTATAAATTTGAACTTGGTACACATGGTTTGCTGCCTACAAGCATTTATCAAATTGAACAATGAAAGGGTAGAAGACTACTATGTATTGCATAGAACATAATGCCCTTGTTGATGCGTATGGGCTCAAAATCCAATAAATAACTATTGATTGGCTCTAAGAGAATCACACAGCCCAAATCCTTCATAAATTATTAGAGTAACTAGTTTATTAGATGGTTCTAGTCCAGTCTACCCCTTCAGTTTCAATACCAATTCCAACTTCTAAAACATTGTTTGTTTGTCTTGATCAATACATTTGTTGTGCAGTTCCTTGAAGCCAATCAAATATTACGTAACACATATATGATTAAATATTATGGATCTTCTAAACATTATATCTTTTTGTTAATATTAAACTAACATAAATGCATATATTCATATATAGATAGGCATTCTAAATGAACAATCTTTGAAAGGAATAAACATTATCATTACCTTGACTCTAGGGTGTTGTGTTTTTAAAATTTGGCAAGGTCTTGAAAGCTTCATTGTTCGCTGAATGATATTGTTTGTCTTTAATTTTGGATATTGGTTTATTTCTCATATTGTTGAAACATTCAAGAACAATCATGTCAATATATCCACACAAGAGAATGTTGTAAACCACACTCCAAACCTTATGCCATAGAAAGACAATGGAATTCATGCCATTAGGCTCATGCTTTCCTTTCTAGAATCCATTGGAGACACATGAATAAAACTCAACGAGGACCTGCATATAAATGATGTTTAATAAGAGGGATTCCACCCAATACCATGCATTCAACAATGGTGAAATCCCAAGGTTTTTGTAAGAGTTACACCCCATCTTCAAGGTTTGGATGTATAGAATTAGAATATCACCAATTACTCAGGTTGAGCGATCCAAAATGTTTTTTTGGTAAAGTCAAAGTGGCTAGGCAGATTGAAGCCTCTTTCGACTAAGGTTTAATGCTATTGCACTAAACCCATGATACGACAGGCTTGACTCATAAAGCTCTAGCAGAGAAGAGATGTGGAAGGGTAGTCAACACTATCATCAATAGCACACTTCACCTTGTACATCTCCCCAGAATCATAGTTACCTAGTTTGTGTTCATGTTTGAACATCAAATTCAAAAAAAAGTCACCCCATACAAAAATTCAATAAAATTCACCATTAAATTCAAATATATCTATATAAAAAACATACATATAATTTTTTCAATATCACATAGATCAAATAATAAATATATTAAATTTAAAATATATAAAACATGATACATATAACTTAATAATTGAAAAGAAAATATTGACAAGCTTTATTTATCATATATTCAAAGATATGTTTAGGCCAAAGAATTTATGGATATAAATTCACTAAATATAAGCATTCAAGAAGATTCTATTGAAAGAACATGAACCAGATGCAAAAAGGTGAGTATCAATGTATAGCACAAGGTTTCAATAAGTGGCACAAATACAACACAGTTCATAATATTGGAAAACTAGAGTAGGTTAATGGAAAAAAAGTTGCTAGCAACAATAAGCATATAGAAAAGGAATTCTCTCACATCATCCCCAATTCAGAGTTTTCAAGAATCAAGAAGAACAACCCCTCTTTGACCATAGATCTATAATAGCATGCCAAAGAAATGATAACCTGTCATCAGGAATCAACCTCAAAGAAGAACCCCTTATTGAATGGTATCAAAGGAAAGCTACAACAATTCAATGATGAATACTATTTATTGAAAGCCCTCCAAGGTTCAAAGCCTACTCCAAAAGCTAGCGATGAGACATAAAGGGAAGACCATGAGGCTGGATAAGACATCCACCATCCCATTTCCTTGAAGTGAATGAATAAAATGAAGAATATTAGGTGCCCCTCTCTATGAGGGTTTAGTTTATATATTTTATTTCTATTGTTCTAATAGCGTAGAATTTAGTTGCTAGTAGCCAATCTATATACAACACTAGCATGTCTTGCTTCTATTATATTTAGTGGACAACAACCCAACTATACTTAGTATTATTTTCTTTTGAGTATATTACGAGACAATGGACAAGATCCCAACACTATTGTTCAAAAACATGGTCTGACTTGGCTCGATGGGCCAGTTTGGTTACCAAATAAGACCTACTCAGCCAAGTATATGCATGATGACCCCATACAAAATCCAAGAAAAAAATTCTATAAAGAGATATCCCACCCCCTTATTTGTCTCACACCTTTCTCACAAAGAATTTGTGAGCATTTCAAGTTTTGGAGCAGAGCTAAAATCTTGAAGAGCAATCTGATGCTTGAGCGTGGTGCTAGTTTGTCATTTGTTTAAGGTTGTTTGCAATGGATTTAGGAAGCTAAATCAAAAGGCTATAATGTATCTTGAAGCTTGGAGGTGTTGTGGACCAAATTCTTGTGGCCACTTCCCATCATTTTCATTTCTAGGCATGCTTTCCCTCTCTTTAAATTCCAAATGTATATGTTTTGAAATATGTCCCTGTTTTTAATATTTTTCTCTTCAAAATTTAAATATGTGCCTCTTTAAATTACAAATGCAAATCATCTAAAATCTATCCCTATTTTGAATTTGACGAGACAATGGACAAGGGCCCAACACTAGTGCTCTAAAGCTTGGTCTGACTTGGCTCGATGTGCCAATTTGGTACCAAATAAGCCCAACTTAGCCAAGAATATGCATCATGACCCGATACAGAATCCAAGAAAAATTCAATATTAAATTAAAAAACTCAAAAAATCAAAGCATTAAACTAAGAAAATTGCTATAAAGAGATTTCCCACCCCTTTATTTGTCTCACACCTTTCTCGCATAGCATTTGTGAGAATTTGAAGTTTTGGAGCAAAGATGAAATCTTGAAGAGCAATGTGAAGACAATCCACACCTCTCAAGAAACTGCATTGCCATGGAATGTGACTTTTTAAGTCGCACACAACTGAGGTGTAACTGTTGGAAGGTATAGTTGCAAATATTTGCAAGATATAATCAATACTCCGTTGTTCATTTGTTGTCATGTATCCCAAAGGCTTCCCCAAAATATTCATGAATGGACTATTGCCTTTAATGTTCTCATCCAAGGAATACTTTTTCCTGTTATCTACAACACCTGCACCAGCTAAATTTGTATCTTAAGAATCAAAGACAAGTGAAGTTCCTCCCGTAGAACCAGTGTTCTAGGCATCTATAGTCATCTAAAGTTTGTATTGCAACATATGGTCAAGTATGAGCAATAACGCAGTCACCCACTTGGGAACTAAAATCTTTTCCCTGTCAGGTTAGTTGGCATAAAAATTTCTATAAGTCCAATGAATACAAACAAGTCCATTCTTGGCTCCTATATCTCTAGTATTGATGTCTTCACTAAAAAATAATGCCAAAATATGAGAAATAGTTGATAATGGACTAGTGCCTTTTTTCAGATCCATCCACCTTACAAAGCTTTAGTTGTTGAATAAGAAGGGAAACAACTCTTAGATGGTATTGGACTTTGTTTCAGTTGCAAAAGGTCACAATCAAATTATTCATGGAAAAAGTAATCACATCTACACTTTGCAATAGATTCATACATGTAGTTAAGATATCGTCAATGGGAGGATTTTATAGAGGCTTCTCTTCTTAAGAAACATCTCTTCCTTTTTCATTTGCATTGTCTTTGGGAACCTCAAAATTACCCAGTGACAAGGCAAGAGCTTGGCAAGTTCATGACCTTCTTGCATTGGCTCCTTAGGATGACCAAAGAGCCACTCCATAGTGAGTTCAACACTATTAGTTTCAACATGCCTCAATCCTTCCTCCTCCCTGGACCTTGGAAATCCCATTTCAACCATCATAGAAATGGAAGCCTCATCAAGTGGATGACATCTAAATCATTGACATGTGCTTCCAGTAATACTATTTCTGCTTCCTTTAACATCACCTATTGCAGTGTATACATGGGTAATAATTGAAACAACAAAGGTAATCAAAGATGGACAACAACGACAAAACATTGGATTGCTCCAAATAGGTAGAACAACATTGAACAGTGATAGAGCCTCCAACAAATGGTTGCACTAAATATGATGTCGAGGGCACATGTAACAGTGAAGAAGAATTCACAAGGTACTCCAAAGGCCTGCAATAGCTTTGTAATGCCTCTAAAAACTAAGGTACATGCTCTAGCTTGTCATTTTCTATTTCCATTCCTAGTTGTGACATTAATGGTACTGTCCACAGAGAATGACCTGTTGTTGCTTCAAAAGTAGTTAAAACATTGTTAAGTGTACCATGAGCATAGAAAGAATTCAGCACTATTGTATTGCACATTCGCTTATGGTTTTCATATATAATTGTTGTCATGTCATCCACAACTTTCCTAGGGTAGTGACACTTTGAAGAAAGTGATTACTCAAACTCATATGAGCTACATTTCTCATCCACATCAAGACTTTGGATCCCTTGGAACAGCGACAGAGCCTCTAACAAATGGTTGCACTAACTATTATGCAGAGGGCACAATTAACAACAAAGAAGAATTCACAAGGTACTCCAAAAGCCTGCAATAGCTTTGTAATGCCTCTAACAATCAAGGTACATGCTCTAGCTTGTCATTCTCTATCTCCATTCCTTGTTGTGACATAAATGGTACTGTCCACAGAGAATGACCTATTGTTTATTTAAAAGTAGTCAAAAGACTTTTAATTGTACCATGAGCATAGAACGAATTCACCACTACTGTATTGCACATTCGCTTATGGTTTTCATAGATAAATGTTGTCATGTCATCCACAACTTTCCTAGGGTAGTAACACTTTGAGGAAAGTGATGATTCAAACTCAGATGAGCTACATTTCTCATCCACATCAATGTCATGAAATTTTTTTACAAGAGTAACCACCACATTTCAAACTTCAAGCATGTTACGTGCTATCCAAGCCTCCTAAATCCCTAACAGAGGTTCCAACAGGAATCTGTCTGTGACCTCTATGCTAAGAACAAGGGTGAGTGGTAGTCCCTTTATGCCATATGTGAAGAGCAATGGGATGAAGTGGTTTCATGATATCTCAGGCGGATGGCCTCTGTTTCAATAATCTATCATTGTCCATGCTAGTGACACCATGTATCTAGTCTCTTCATTCCTTCGATGTTTGAGAGGTGGAGTTGTCAACCAAGTAGGAATTGAAGGTCCTTGTAGGGCACATTTTCTATTAGTAACTACAACTTGCATTATTGGGGTAAACATCTATGGTTTGGGTTTTAAAAAAATGTCACAAGGGACTTGCTAGAGTCTCTATGGAAGCAATGCAATCTCCCTAGTATCTTGTTGATCCAAAAGGGCTAAAACCTCTAAGTATTCATATATTTCAACTATCAAAAACACTATCGGAAGGAAAAATAGTGAAATAATGGCATAAAACAGAGGTAAGAAAAGGTGGAAGTAACGTTGCACAGGAATCGTCGGATCATACTGATCAATAGTCCAGATCAAATCAGGATATTGCAATCGGGAGAGGACAATGGGAGATATTAGAGGCAGCCGTATGGAAATCGTGATAGCAATCAACGTGAGTCAATGAGGACTGTCGATTGAGCATGTAGATCAATGGCCCAGATCTACTCGCAATATCGCATTGCTAAAACACAAGGAGGACTTAACCCGTAGCCTGAAGACTATGCGATACGTGATTATGATATTTCGCATCGTAATATTGCATCACAACTATATAAGGGGTGATACCAAATACTAGCGACTGGGCGATACGCCGATGTGTCGATAGCCGATAAGGTCGATCAAAGCGATCTATGATCAGAGATTGGGGAAGATATGCAACATGCGATAAAGCCGGACTCGAAAGGGTTTATGGATGTGAATTGATATATTTTGAGTTTCGATAAAAAGGGATTTGTCGGGTTTTTCTATGTATTTACGCATTTCCGCTATAAGACCGAAATATAAAGGAAATACACCTAAAGTGATAAAATCGAACCCAAAAGGTTTATAAATGTAGCTCTATATTATTTGAGTTCCATGGTAAGGAGGATTTCGGGCGGGCCTTAGGCGGTAAGTTATATTGGATGGGCTTCGCCTGATCCCATACATTGGCCGACACATGGCTTGGTGCAGGAGAGAGAAAATCACGTTTTTGGTTGGCTAATCTCCATGCACATAAGCCACACGAAATGAATATTAGATGTTGAATCAGAGATCACACAGATCAACGGTGGGCTTGCGATATCAACCAAAGGTAGACCCAATAGGATTATAGGCCGGATTCAATATTATTTAAAGGCTGATAGAAAGTGTTTGTTGGATTTTTCAGTGTTTTTAGTGTATTTCTCTGTGTAAATATAGAAACGTGTTCCTGGGGATTTCAATTGTGTCAATGGTCCTTTTTGTTTAAAAATAGGTGGCCACCATACCTGAGGGCATTCTACAATTACTGTTAATGCTCAAAAAGGGATTTGAACAGACAGCGGTCGGGAGCTAGAGAAGCTAAAAGGGGAGACAAATAGACAAGTGCCGATAGGCTTAAAAGCCATTCAATGGTAGAGATAGAAGAGGCAGTTGCTGAGACAAAGAGAAAGCAGAAGACAGATAGCAATAGGGAGAGTCTTTGTACTCTTACAGACTTGAGGATTTCAAGTAAATCCCTATTGTTTTGTCACTATTGTGTTGAGACTCAACTTGAGCTCACACTTGTAATAATATGCTATTGAATACATAATATAGAGGTTCTACTCATTGCCTACATTATTTGCAATATTTCTTATCCATTGCAGTAAGTAATATAGGAATTCTTGCACATGAGTCTGTAATACCTTTATATTTATTTAAGATCTCATTTTCAGATCAAGTGGTATTAGAGCTTTAGGTTTTGTTAATGTTAGACAAGATTGTGCTGGATTTGAATGCTAACTAGATTAAAGCTCAGATTAGGAGAAGGAGAAATTGTTGAGGCTAATACAAAGATTGGATGAGTCTATTCTCATAGGATAATGGTAGAATAAACTCCATTAGGATCAGAATCTCAATTTATGGAAGGTTTTAAGGCACTCCAAACCATGGTGGAAGAGATGTACCTGGAATTTAAGAAGGGTCGAGGTGAAAGCCCCTCAACGCCTGAATTAGACAAAGGAGCAGAGGAAACTTTTCTAGTTTCCTCTCCAGAAGGAAAAGGAAAAGGATAAATGCCTCCTCCATCAAATCCTCCACGATCACCTTCATCATCCTCATCATCTTCTTCACATAAAACTAGCCCTAAAAAGAAAAAGAAGAAAACATCTTTGATTAAATTAGATGTAAAGTTTGCTTTGCCAATTTATGATGGAGAACTAAATGGAGATAAGCTAGATAATTGGATAAGAGAGATTGATGTATATTGCAAGGTGCAGAACATTGATTTAGAAAGGAGAAAGATTCAGCTGGCTAGCCTTCAACTTGGAGGAACTGCACTGGTATGGTGGAAAGGCAAGACACAAGTTGATCTGAAAAAACATGGTAAAATCCTTTCTACCTGGAAAGAATTTGTTTCTGCTATGAAAAAAAAATTCTATCCTTTAGCTTACATGCAGCAGGCAATGATGAGTTGGAAAACTCTTCACCAGTTGAAGGGTTAGAGTGTACAGTTATACTCAGGAATTCAAGAAAAGAACTTTAACTCTAGGAATATCATTAGACTCACCTGAGACTTCATTGAAGTATATAGGTAGTCTGCATGATTATTTAAAGCATACTATACTCATGTTTAATCCCACTAGATTAGATGATGTATCAGTTCAAGCAACACATCGAGAAGCTAGAGGTAAGAATGTAAACCCAAAGATTGGGGGAACATCTAAATCTTTTGTAAGCAATAACAATGAGAAGAAGAAACTGAAATGGAAGGAGAGGAAAGCAAACACTATAAAGAAGGATAAACCTTCATGTACTCATTGCAAGAAAGAAGGACACGATGAGGTACACTGCTGGTCTTTGCATCCAGAACTGAAACCCAAGAAGTTCGGTGGTAAGGAGAGAAAGAATGATGCATCTATTCAGCAGGACTTGGGATTAGATTCAGGAAATGAAATAAGAGTTACAACCACAGGTATTTGAGGTAAAGATTCTGAAGCATCCACAAGTAATTCTACACAATCTGTTAATAATGAAAGTAATGAGAGAGAAAGAAATCATCTTTTTTGTATTAGAGTAATTTCCAAGAATAATAATATTGATACTTTATTGGATAGTGGATCACAAGTAAATTTGATTTCCGAAACAATTGTAAAGAAGTTTTGATTACCAACAAAGCCTCATGAGAAACCATATCCATTAGGTTGGGTGTGTGATAAAACAAAGCTACAAGTAACAAGACAATGTAAACTTAGGTTTGCTATTGGGTCAACATTTATAGATGAGGTTGAGTTAGATATAGTTCCATTGGATATATGTGGTATTGTTTTGGGAAGTCCATACTTGTATGATAGGAAAGCTATTTTCTATCGAGCTTAAAATAAGTATCAAGTCACTAAAGATGGAATAGAATATATTTTAAGAGCTCATAAACTCAAAAATAACTACTCTCTCATAAACTCAGGACAGATGAAAAGAATTGTGAATTCAAGTAAGCAGTTTTTACTTATGGTTGTAAAGGCAAAGGATCCTGAAAAATCCAATGCATTTGAAGGCTGTGATTCTAAATAGAAAGCTAATTTAGTTAAAGTTGTTTTAGATTATGATGTTCTATTTCAATAACCAAAAGGTCTACCACCCAAGCGAGAAATAGTACATGATATCTGTTTGTAGCAAGATGCTCCATTACCTAGCATTGGAATGTGCAGGTTGTCAGCTTTAGAGAATGTAGAGATAAAGAAGAAGGTATAGTACTTGCTCGAAAAAGGGTTTATACGACCAAGCACATCTCCATGTGGATCTCCAATTGTGCTGGTGAGAAAGAAAAATGGATCATGGAGAATGTGCATTGATTATAGAGCACTGAATAAAATAACGATCAAGAATCATTATCCTCTTCGTCGTATTGATGATCTATTAGATCAATTGAAAGAAGAAATTTACTTTTCTAAGCTAGACTTACGGAGTGGCTATCATTAGGTCAAAGTTGCAGAACAAGATGCATGGAAGACTACTTTCAAGACAAAGTAAGGACTGTATGGATGGTTGGTTATGCCTTTTGGCTTAACTAATGCTCTTACTATGTTTATGAGAGTTATGAATGATGTACTCAGAACTTTTATTCATGATTTTGTAATTGTGTATTTAGATGATATTCTTGTTTTTAGTAAGACATGGGAAGACCATGTAAAGCATGTAAGGTAGACTCTAGATGTTTTAAGAAGAGAAAATATCTATGTAAAACTATCAAAATGTGATTTTGGCAAAACATCTTTAAATTATTTGGGTCATATTGTAGGGGGTGGTGAATTCAAGATAGATACCTCTAAGGTTGAAGTCATTGTGAACTGGCCTAAACCCAAATCTGCCACAAAGGTTAGGAGTTTCCTAGGGGCAACACAATACTAGAGAAAGTTTATTGCTAACATTTCATTGATTGTAGCTCCATTACATGCTTTAACAAGATTGAAACAGGTGTTTAAGTGGGGAGGAAAACAACAGAAAGCCTTCAACATCTTAAAAGAAAAAAATTGTACAAAACCAGTACTAGCACTGCCCGATCTTCAACATTCATTTGAGATTGAGACATATTCCAGTGACTATGCCATGGGAGCAGTGTTGATGCAACATGGTAAACCCATATGTTATCATTCTGAGACATTTACTTATTCAGTAGTTAACTATCCCACATACGATAAAGAATTGTATGCATTAGTACAAAGTGTGAAAAAGTGGAAACATTACCTAATGGGTAAGGAAACAATCATACATATAGATCATCAACGACTTCAATATTTTCACTCACAAACTAGATTGCGGCAATCAAGACATTATAGGTGGA
Organism: Pinus taeda; assembly: GCA_000404065.3. Classification (NCBI taxonomy): domain Eukaryota; kingdom Viridiplantae; phylum Streptophyta; class Pinopsida; order Pinales; family Pinaceae; genus Pinus; species Pinus taeda. The sequence goes on from APFE031237910.1 coordinate 35,662, forward strand.
TGGGTTTCCTACAACAATTTCATCTTGTCATTATATATAAGAAGGGCATACGCAATAAGGGCTGATATGTTGTCAAGACCAATCATAAATTCATCTACTATACTTAAGCATAACTCAATAATGCATGAAAGTTACATTGAACAATATGCTCAAGATGTAGATTTTAAAGATGTATATGAAACTTTAAGTCATGGAAAACAAGTAGAAGAATTGGATTATTATGAAAGGACCAACTCTTATATCGTTTGGGAAAGTTATGCATTCCTCAAACTGAAAGAGTTAACACGATTCGAGAAGCACATACATCTCTAATATCAGGTCATTTTGGTGTACGTAAAATAGTTGCATAATTGTAAAGGTTCTGTTATTGGCCAAGAATGCATGAGACAGTTTCTAGATATATCAAAGGGTGTACTATGTGTGCTACAAGAAAGTCCAATAATAGAAAATTAGGCTTGTACACTCCACTTCCAATTCCTTCTCGTCCTTGGGAAAGTGTTACCATGGACTTTGTTGGGGGATTGCCAAAATCTAGAAAATGTCATGATTATTTGTATGTTGTTGTGGATAGGTTCAGTAAAATGTGTATTTTGATACCTTGTAACAAGCAGGTTACAGCTGAACAAAAAAAAAGGTTGTTCTTTCAGAATGTATGGGTTCATTTTGGTTTACCCACTTCTATTGTATCTGATCGAGATTCCCGATTTGTTGCGAAGTTTTGGTCAAATATATGGGAGTTGATGGACACCAAGTTGAAGAAGAGCACATCATTTCATCCACAAACAAAAGGTCATATAGAGATGGTCAATAGGACAGTGATCCAGTGGCTCAGAAATTATTGCAGCAAGCATCCCAAGCTTTGGGATGAGAATTTGTGTTATGTTCATCACGCTTGCAACTGTGCCAATCACTCTTCTACTCAAAGATCTCCTTTTGAGACTTGTTTTGGTTTTATACCAAAGTCTCCCTTGGATTTTTTCTTTGGTAAAGACATAGAAGTTGATGGACATAGTGATGTGGACAAAGCAACCAAGTTCATGAAACAAATCCAGGAAATTCACCAAGCAGTATAGGAACAACTGGAAAGAAGTCAAGCTAAGTACAAGGCAAGACATGATAAGCATCAGGTTGAGCATAGTTTCCAAGTTGGTAATCAAGTCTGGCTGTACATCAGTAATGACAGAATGCAAGGTGAAGGTAAGAAGCTAAAACCAATAAGGTATGGAACTTTCAAGATATTTGATAAAATTGGTGAAAATGATTTTCTGCTTGATTTGCCAGCTTACATGCAAATCTATTCAGTCCAGCTTACATGCAAATCTATTCAGTCGTTAATGCAAAAAACTTGAGATTGTATGAACCTTCATTGATTGAAGATCCTAAAGGGCAAAGTTAGTTACCTTCTATTGAGGATATGTTGCCTGAATATCTCAATGAGTTACAGGAAGATACAATTTTGGATAGGAAGGTGAGAACTATTCGTGGAAGGGATGTTGAGTACCTGAGAATAGGGCTCAATGGTTCAAATCCAAGCAAAGCATAGTGGATAGAAGTTAAACAAGTAAGGGAGCTGTATCCTCACTTGATTGATGCCAAAAAGCCAAATTTTGGTGGTCCAAAATCTTTTCAGTGGGAAGGCATGATCCAAAATCGATCCTAAAACCTCTAAGTCTTCATATATATTAACTATTGGAAACACTATCGGAAGGAAAAATAGTGAAAGAATGGTGGAAAATAGAGCTGAGAAAAGGCAGAAGTAACGGTGCACAGGAACCATTAGATCGGACCGATCAACGGTCCAGATCAAATCAGGATATCACAATCAGGAGAGGCCAACGGGAGATATCAGAGGTAGCCGTATGGAAATCGTGATAGCAATCAGTGCGAGTCAACAAGGATCGTCAATCGAGTGTGCAGATCAATGGTCCAGATCTACTCACAATATCGCATCGCTAAAACACAAGGAGGACTTAACCTGCGGCCCAAAGACTATGCTATATGAAATTGTGATATATCACATCATAATATCGCATCAAAACTATATAAAGGGTGATACCAAAGACCAGTGACCATGCGATACGCCGATGCATTGATAGCCGATAAGGCCGATCGAAGCGATTGATGATCGGAGATCGGGGAAGATATGCGACATGCGATAACGCTGGACCCGAAAGGGTTTATGGATGTGAATTGATATATTTTGAGTTCGATAAAAAGGGATTTGTTTGGTTTTTCTATGTATTTACACATGTCCACTATAAAATTGAAATACAAAGGAAATGCGCCCGAAGCGATAAAAGCGGACCTGAAAGGTTTATATATGCAACTCTATATTATTTGAGTTCTATGGTAAGCGGGATTTCAGGCAGGCCTCAGGCAGTAAGTGGTATTGGATGGCTCTGATCGATCCCATACACTGGCCAACACATGGCTTGACATAGGAGAGAGAAAACCGCCTTTTCAGGTGGGTAATATCTATGCATATGAGCCACCTGAAATGAATATTAGTCGTTGGATTGGAGATCACACAGATCAATGGTGGGCTTGTAATAGCAACCAAATGTGGACTTGAAAGGATTACAGGGCAGATTCAATATTATTTGAAGTCCGATAAAAATCCTTTGTCGAATTTTTCAGTGTTTTTAGTGT
>APFE031237910.1:39387-76392 GCA_000404065.3 Pinus taeda
AAACTTGATGCTAATGCCCAAAGATAGCCTTAACAACGACAAGGAAGCTCTTTGTACATAGAACTGTCAAATCAACCACAAACTAGCACATATGGTAATTGATAATGGAAACCAAAATAACCTTCTCTTGCTTCAATTGGAAAAGGAACTCAAGTTACCAACCCCAACTCATCCCAACACACATTAGCTTGGATGGGTCAAAGATGCACATCAGCTAGTGCTAATCACTTGACAATAGATCAGACTATTGCTAGAAGATGGAAAGATTTTACCCAATACCGTATATGTTCTTACAAATAAAGATGAGAAGACTTACAAATATAAGATGATGATAAAAAGTGTAACTAATTGCTCCTTTTCCTTGAAGTAATATAAGTGGCATTTAAAAAATAAAAGGAATACTACAAAAGAGGAATGCCACAAATGCAGATATATTGTAGTACATAAAATCCAAAATATAATGAAGTCAATTAATGGAATAATTGATGGAGAAATCAACAGGGTCATTGGTGGTTGTTTGCCTCCTAAACACAAGAGTTACAATAAGATGTTTACAAATATATTGATTCATTCCCACTTTCCACTTGTCACCTAGTATTATGCTCACCTCTTCCTCCTTGCTTGCAAGGAATTGTTCCCTAAATTAGCAAATGGAAACCATTGTCTTCCCCCAAAAGGAAGCCACATGTTTGCCATTGAAATGGGTGGTTATGATATTTCTTTGGAAGATGAATGGGTAAGAACATTAGGATCTATCACCATGGATTTCTTGGAATTATCCATGAGTTTTCAAGAGAATGGAAATTTCTAAATGGGTGTCTATGATATTTCTTTGGGTAATGAATGGGTAAGAACTCTAGGACCTATCACCATGGATTTCTTGGAATTATACATGAGTTTTCAAGATAATGGAAATTCCTATATGCTCAAAGGTTTCAAAGAAACCACTATAGAAATAATCAACTACCATTGTATGGAAAAGCTTCTAGAAAAGGGCCATTGGTTTGGAAATGGGGGATATGTGAAATGTGAGGGAAGACATATTGGTTTCCATTTTGCTAATTGACTAGGAAAAAGACTCAACTATTTTCCATACTTCCTCATGGTTGACATGCTACAAGTGTTTAACATGGGACCATTGGGTCCATCAAAGGGGTTAGCCAAAATTTAGCCCAACATAATCAGTGTACCAAAAGAAATTTGTTGAGATGGGCCACAAGTAATGGTATGAGCTAGCCCACAAAAAATGAAAAATTAGTTACTGTAAAGTGACACTAAAAAAATCAATGTTGCACAAGGATTTTGTTGAACTAGGTCTCCTGTAACAGTATCGGCAGGCCCTAGACATTTATTCAATTTGAGGGGAGTATTACTACAGTGATGAAATTCCAAAACTCTTGATACTACAAAATGTGTAGGAACTTTGTTACCTGTGCTGCAAAAGCTATGGTTTAGAGGAAGAGGCTACGCTTTCTAGGGTCCTAAGGATAGAGGAGTGTCAATTTATATAGATCTTAATATACGTATGGTTTCCATCAATAGTATTCAACCAAATATTTCATTGCATGAACTAATGGTGATATATTATACCCTTAGTCATACTACCTAATTCCCTAGTATGTGAGAGTTATCTCCCAAGTTTTATTCTCCATGTACTCATGAAAATAGGATGACTAATAGGGTTAAGTAAGGCTCGTTTCAAGTGTACCGAGGGGGATTTTGATATACCTGAAGGAACATGGAAGATAATTCCATATGTAGGTGTTATTTGATATAATGCTACACAAAGGGTTGCCAACAGATGTCACAAAGGTGTTCAACAAGGTAATGCCTCTATTAGTTTCTACATGTATTCTTCCCCAGTTATAGGCTTTCCCATTGAATGATAGATATTTGTGTTATTTAAAGATGTTGAAACACATCTCTAACCTAAATAATGTTTCTCTAAAATTCGAACATGTGTTGGCATGAGAAAGTGCTCCGGAACCACTTGTATTTGTGGTGCTTCTTGTTAGTTGAAATAGAATATTTAGAGAAAAAAGGGCATAATATAAATTCAAGAAGAAATTAAATAAGATACATGGAATGCAACTGGGGAAAGCAAATAATAGAACTAAAATTGGAAAATAAAACTTTAAGCAATCCTTTATTGATATTCCAAACTAAATGCAATGTTCACTTACCTTTTCTAGGGGGAAATATTCAACATAGGAGCTCCAAATACTACAATATTCACTTGATAACCCATTACATAGCTTCTACTACTATATATATATAGTTTCTAATTGATGAAAATTGTAACCACCTAATGGAATTCCATTAATGAGGCCTCAACCACTAAATAATGGACCTTCTTTAACAAGTTCACTTACATTTATTGATTTCACACTATACTAATATGCAGAGCCTTATTTAATAAAGATGGTTGTTAATAAATTAACATATATTCCACTAACTATGGAAATTAAGGTGGTTGTGGAACCCTAACAACAATGCAATGTTGTCACACTCAAACTTGACAAAGGATTAACTAGCCTAGGACTAAAAAAAACTCAATAACTTGACATGACTCAGTGACTTGGGAAAGAATCAAGAAATATAAAAGAACCTCAAAATACAATAAATTCAGTGCCCAAAAATATGGTGAGTCTCAATCAGCATGGGAATTTTATGGTGAGTATAGAAAGTGGTGAGTTTGTTGGTGATTTTTTTAGTGAGTTTGGGGGCTAGATAAAACTCCACAAGACTCAACAAAAGAGTCTTGGATGAGTCAAACTACACTAGTAGAATGTGTATAGTTGCAACAATTCTTCTCTTGCATTTTCTTTTTATGTGAGTGTTCTCCCATTGTTGCCTTTTGTGCACATATCAAATCTATAGGTTTAGAAGTTTTTAGTTATCCAGAACTCTAGATTTTTGCATTGGTCAATTCATTTTAGTACTATTTTGGATTGATGTTTAAAATTCTTGGCTCTATGAATATACAATACTATGGTAGGGGTTTCTCTATTCTGATTTTTGAGTTAAAAGAAAACAAACAAGTTGTTTTGAAAGTCAGGCCATGTTAATTGTGGAAGGAAACCCTCGGTTTAAACCATGGGATACAAATTTTGAATTTCAATCATTTCATAAAAAATTTGAAACCATGTAATTTTGAGTTTGACTCCTAAATTTGTTGTCACAATTTTGGTATGAATCAACCTTGAAGAGTATTGGAAAAGAAAGTACCTGATAATGCAACCTCCCTTAGTTGGTCACATGTCTTGTACTATTATTTTTGGAAATGAATCTTCATATAGGGCTTCCTCTAAAATTCAATGTTTTTACCTAGAAACAAGGTTTAGATTATGAAAAGGTTATCCTTCAGTGTCGGTCTTGCCAAGAATATGGCATATATCCCTACTATTTCCCTCTCCATTGTTGATATTTGTGTAGCTTAGGAGGTACTCCAAGCCCTAGGGTTCAGTGTTTGGAGGGTACAACTCCACAAGTAGGCTTGTGGGCTTGGAACCCAATCATGAGGTTTTGCACCAATCAGGATTAGGGCCAAAACCATCAAGAATTTGAACATGGGAAAATTTGAGGTGATACTCGTTGTGTCGATCCCAACACTTCAAAGATCACCCAAATCAAAGCTCTAGAACTTGAGATATGAATTTTTGAAGGTCATCAGTGGGTTTACACCATATGTGTCAAGGTTGGCTTGAGTTAAATAAGCCTCTTGACAAGATGGACGACCCTAGAATGCCGTTGGAAGAATCCCTCTTGTTTATTGTAAATAAGAGGTGATATGTGATCATTTAATCATTCATTTTCTACAACATAAGGACAACAAAAGGGTAGTGTAGAAGGGGAAGAGGCCATTGATTAGCCATATGAGACTAGGGAAGAACAACAAGGAGTAGAAGGGCCATTTTGGAGCCCTTGTGACTGTGTTGAGGATTATCCCATGTTGCAGCTAGATGGAGGTTGTTAAAGGCTAAACAAAGGACTGATATGGGAGCAAAAAGGTGAGTTAAACCCTGTTTTGTGTGGGTTGTAGGCATTAGAGCTTAACTGTGGTAGGCCGCAGGCCATACCACCATATGGAATGCATCTACACAAGGTTGTTTGGGGTGGTATATGCCCAAAACAACAACACAATAGGTGGGCATGGTCCCATGGTTAGGCCACATTGATTGGAAGTTGTTTGGGTGGTATATTGAGGGTTGTTGTAGCATGCAAGTGCCTAGTTAGGGACAAAATAGATATATCAAAAATGAAGTTGATTTTGCCTTGTGTTGGGTTAAGGTTTTTTACCAGTATTTGGATCAATCTACATTACAATTTGTTCAGAGCCATTTGTTGGAGTTGTGTTGGGCATGAAGGAACTCCAACTAGGAGTAGATCCTTCTATGGAGTGATATAGGTGTCCTAGTGTGGACAGAGTCATTGTAGCCTATGGAAGCCAAGGACGTAGGGATCACGTGGCATGTTAGAAGCCCTAACCAATGGTCAGTTTCACAATGAAGTTTGTGCAAAAATCCTTTATTGCAGAGTAAAGGGTAGATGTGGAGAAGTTTGTGGTTAGCCATGTGTAAGGGTCTCCTAGGTGTGAGGATGCCCTAACTAGGTGCAGATGCTACATCATGGACTTGGTCACTTGTGGACTATTGGAGGGTAGTGTGAGAGTGGACCAAGTGTGGATGTGGATTTATCACTTATGGTCTGCTGGAGGACAATGTGATAGTGTCAAAGTTGGAGCCCAGTGAGAAAAACCTTGATGGACAAAGGTAGTTGTGAGAGAGGTAGTTATTGAGCTCAAGGGTCTAATCAACCAAGAGTAGTTGTGTAGCCCGAGCCTTGTGTGTGGAAAAGGACTTATACAAAAGATGATGGGTAGTCCTCCTAGACCATGTTCATTATGGGAGATGGACATCCTGCAGTGATAGATGGTAGCCCTTCGGCCCTATGTTGGTCTTCATCGATGTAGTGTAGGAAGATCATAGTGAGTTGAAGTCCATGACTAGCTAATGAGCAACAGTGGGAAGTTGAGAGTTGTTCACAAGTGGAGCTGTGAACAATTCGACAGGAGTCTCGATGTCTTGTGGCCTTGATGGACTAAGGCACAACTACAGAGAAGATTGATAGCCAAGGTTCAGTGGCTAGATGGACTTGGAACATTGATAGGGCTAGGAGTTGTAGATTGGGATTTGAAGGACTAGGTAGTTACAGGGTATGACTGAGGGGAGCTAAGAGAGTCGACTACATCAACCAGATGGTCAGAGTATCTTTTTGAGGGTATATTTGTTGCCGATGGACTGGCACCAAGCCCTAATTTATATCCTGTACTAGTGGATGTATGAGGGCCATTATCCTTGGTACAAGAGCACTAGATTGTTGTATTATATTTTGTACTAGTGGATGTATGAGGGCCATTATCCCTGGTACAGGAGCACTGGATTGTTGTATTATATTTTGGGCATGTATGATTTACTATTGTTTATATTTTTTGTGCAAAGTAATATCATTGAGATTCTTGGTTTGGTAGTGTCAAAGATTTTAAGATTCTATCCTAGACCCAAGATTGTGGAAATTCAACATGGTATCATAGCGTATCTGAGCTACTTTGAGGGACAATGATTGAGAGTGTGCACAGGGAAACAACTCAGAGGGAGTTGTGGGTGTTTGGATCATGGAGTATAGGATTCAGTTGAAGACATGGAGATGTGGTCTTGATAGACTACATGATCTGGGTTGGGAGTTCTAGTGGATCTGTGGTGAACCTAGTGCACTTTAGTATGTTGTGTGGCAGTTTTTAGATCATGGACTTCATATGTCTTATCATGGATGGTTGGGAAATCTTGAGGGTTTCTTTGGCATGGACGAGATCAGGTTGATTGAGATGGATTCATGTGATGGACTGGATGTTGGTAGGCTAGAATATTCATCGAATCATAATGTTGCATATCCGAGATTGGAGGGATTTGTACGACTGGTATTTGATCCAGGAGGATGAGGTCTTATAGGACTGAGCGAGTGGAGATTGTTTAGGCTCAGAGGGAGTCTAACCTCAAAGGGAGCAACCCTATGGAGGTTCGAGATCTTCAAGTTCAGATGTGATGAGGTAGAGGCACTACCGAGATTGTCAGATTCATTCTATAGGGTATGTTGCAGTGATGGATGTTAGATGGGCTAGTGTCATCAGAAAGGATGATGGTGACTTCCTATTCTTAGAAGTACCTCCCTCGCTAAGAGGGAGTGTTTATTTTTGTGTAGCTTGGGAGCTACTCCAAGCCCTAGGGTTCGGGGTTTGGAGGGTAAAGCACAACAAGTAGGATTGTGGGCTTGGAACCCAAGCATAGGGTTCTGCACCCATCAGGATTTGGGCCAAAACCATTAAGAATTTGAGCATGGGAAAATTTGAGGTGATAGGGCTTGGCATGTTGATTCCAACACTTCGAAGATCACCCAAATTTGACCTTTAGAACATGAGATATGAATTTTTGAAGGTCATGAGTGGGTTTACACCATATGTGTCAAGGTCAGCTTGAGTTAAATAAGCCTCTTGACAAGTTGGACAACCCTAGAATGACGTTGGAGGAAGCCCTCTTTTTTGGTATAAATAAGAGGTGATATGTGATCATTTAATCATCCATTTTGTGAAACATAAGGACAACAAAAGGGCAACGTAGAAGGGGAAGAGACCTTTGATTAGCCGCAAGAGACTAGGGAAAAACAATGAGGAGCAGAAGGGTCATTTTGGAGCCTCCTGTGACTACATTGAGGATTATCCCATGCTGCAGCTAGGCTGAGGGTGTTATACGTTGAACACAGGACTGATATGGCAGCAACGAGCTGAGTTAAACCTTGTTTTGTGTGGGTTGTACGTGTTGGATCTTAACTGTGGTAGGCCATAGGACCTACCACCATAGGAAGGCATATACACAAGGTTGTTTGGGGTGGTATATGCCTAGAACAACAACACAATAGGTGGGCACAATCCCATGGTTAGATCACATTGATTCAAGGTTTTTTGGGTGGTATATTGAGGATTGTTGCAACGTGCAAGTGCCCCAACCAAGGACAACAAAAATACATGAGAAATAAAGTGGAGTTTGGCTTATGTTTGATCAAAGTTTTGACCAGTATTTGGATCAATCTACATTACAGTTTATTGGGAGCCATTTTTTGAAGTTGCCTTAGGCATGAAGGAACTCCAACTAGGAGCATATCCCGCTATGGAGTGATGTAGGTGTCCTAGTGTGGACAGATTGTTGCAGGCTGTGGAAGCCAAGGAGGTAGGGTTCAAGTGGCATGTTAGAAGCCCTAACCAATGGGCAGTTTCACAATGAAGTTTGGATCCTAGATTTGTGCAAGAGCTCCTCTATTGCAGAGCAAAGGGAGGATGTGGAGAAGTCTGTGGGAAACTGTGTGTAAGGGTCTCCTAGGTGTGGGGATGCCCTAACTAGGTGCAAATGCTAGATAGTGGACTTGGTCACAAATGGACTATTGGAGGGAAGCCTGAGAGTGGAAAAAATGTGGATGTGGATTGGCACTTATGGTCTGTTGGTGGATAGCATGATAGTGTCCAAGTTGGAGCTCGGTGAGCAACACCTTTATGGACAAAGGTAGTTATGAGAGGTAGTTGTTGAGCTCAAGGGTCTAATCAACTAGGATCAGTTGTTGAGCCTGAGACTTCTGTGTGAAGAAAGACTTCTACAACAGCTGATGGGAAGTCCTCTTAGCCTGTGTTCATTGTGGGAAGTGGACATCTTGTAGTCATAGGTGGTAGCCCTCCGTGATGTATGTTAGTCTCCATGAATATAGCATAGGAATACCATAGTCGGTTGAAGTCCCTGAGTAGCTGAGGAGAAACAATAGGTAGTTGAGAGTTGTTCACAAGCAGAGCTGTGAACAACTCAATAATAGTCTTGATGTGTTGTGGCCTTTAAGGACTATGGAAAAACTAGAGAGAAGATTCACAGCCGAGGTTCAGTGGCTAGATGAACTTGGATCATTGATTGAGGTAGGAGTTTTTGATCAAGAGCTGAAGGACTGGGAAAGTACAGGGTATGACTGAGGGGAGATGGGAGAGTCGACTACATCAACCAGATGGTCAAACTATGTTGTTGGGGGTAGATTGATTGTGTTAGGTCCGTCAACTACTAGTGTAAACCCTTATTGTTATTAGTACAACCCCCTTATGATATTTCTTTTCCCATGTAGTCCCCATACTATTATTATTATGCCCTATAGAAGCCCACTATTGTTATTATTGTGCCCTTACATTGTTATTGTTATGTCAACTCTGATTATATTATGACCCCTTAGACTCCTATATATAGAAAGGATGTCTTTTCATTTGTATCATCCAAGAATTGTTCATTTGTGTAATGTAAAGGAGGTTGCCCCCTTGAAGAGGCTAAATTCCAAGGCGTTGATCTTTTATATCTTTTTGTGAGTTGGTTCAATAACATTTGGTATCAGAGCTTTGGATTGTAGGGTTTCACTTCTCCAAACCGGTCATCGTGGAATTTTTGCTATAACGTTCTCACTACAACGTTTCAGAAGCTAAAAACAAAACCCATTTGAACCAAAATCGTTCTATATCGCGAGTCAAAATTTCAGATCTTTTCTCACTATATTTACGGAGATACGATCTGAGGAAGTTAGGGTTTTTGAAAACTCCAGAATTCCATCTCAAATAGGTCATCGTGGAAGTTTCTCTATAATTGTTTTTCTGCGAAGGTTCAGACTTTAAAATTAAAAGCCATTTGCATCATCATTTTGATGAATCTCAGGCCCAAATTTTAGATCTTGTTTCGCTATATTTGCGGGGATATAGTCCAAAACATTTAGGGTTTATTTAGGCTCCTGAATTACATCCTAAACAATTGACCTTGGGAAAATAGTCATAAATTTCTCTCTGGGCATCGGATCGAAATATCGTAAGAAGTTTTCGAAATAGGATAGACTATTGTTTTCTGTGTTTTAATTTCTAGTCCTAAGGTTGAAACGGTGACACGTGGAACTTCATACAAGTGCACTCTACTGAGCCAATATATAATTAGGTCATCGTGGGAGATTTGACATAACACTTCCTTGCATAATCAAATCTTGATCAGACTTGTGGGGTTAGAAAGAGAATGCTGAGAGCTACTATAGGACACAATATGAGGACTTGGAGATATGAAATTATAGAGTTACAGCCATTTCAATATCGAGATCCTAAAATCAGGAAAGGGTGATATGAGGAAGTTTGATGGCAAGGATATGGTAAATTGGATACTCTAGATGGAGCAATATTTTGATCTACATGATGTGCAACTATTACAAAAGGTACGTATTTCATCTTCATATTTAGAACCAGATCAATTTTTATGGTATAAAGGGCTTTGTTTTCGTAAAGCACTTGTCACTTGGTCAATTTTCATGGAAGAAATGATAGCACATTATGAGGGTACAAATAGTAACACCTTCTTTAGCCAATTGATAAATCTCAAACAAAAGGGTTCAATGGCAGAGCACATTGAGGATTTCAAAAAATTGAATATAGGGGTAAATGATATTCCAAAGAAGAAAAGGATTGATGTCTTCATAGGGACTTTAAAGAATAACATTCAACATGAGGTTCGTCTTTGGGAAACTAATTCATTGGAGAAGGAATTTAGGTTGGTAAGAAAAATTGAAACTGGAATTATGGAAACAAGAAATCCTACCACTCATAACTATAAATATGGAAGTGTTTTTTCTTCTATCCTTCCACAACTTATAAATTTTACACGACAACGATTGAAAGGAAAAATAGAAAAAAGACTTTGTTACATTTGTGATAGTAAATACATTAAAGGTCATAAGTGTGCTGAGAAGAAATTATTTTACATTGATTGTGAAGAAGAGGAAGAAAAGGATCAAGAAACATCAAAAGAAGAGGATATACACCAGGAACCAACCCCATAGAAAGAAGAAACTAATCCGACCATTTATTGTAAAGCATTGGCAAGAATTACCACTCCTCACACTCTCAAGATAGAAGGACATATCAAGAAGAAAAAGGTTCAAGAAGTGAAAGATCACATCGAGAAAGAAGAAACGAATCCAACCATATATTGTAATGCATTGGTCAAAATTACCACTCCTCAAACTATTAAGATAGAAGAACATATCAAGAAGAAAAATGTTCAAGAAGTGAAATATCACATCGAGCATCAAGAAATGAATTCAACCATATCTTGTAATGCATTGGAAGAAATTACCACTCCTCAAACCCTCAAGATATAAGGACATATCAAGAAGGAAAATATTTAAGAAGTGAAAGATCACATCAAGCATCAACAGCCAGTTCTCCAAATTTTAAAGGATAATGCCCCTTTGGTGCAGAATCAAATGAAACAACAGGCAGATCAACATCACAGTGAAAGAAGTATTGATGTAGGTGATTGTGTATTTTTACGGTTACATCTCAAGCAAGATATTTATGAGAAAGAAATGTTGGCAATACTACAGGCACTTAAGAAATGAAAACCTTACCTAATGCGAAGACACTTCAAGGTAAAAACGGATCATCATATTCTTAAATACTTTTTAGAACAAAGATTATCTTCAGAATAACAACAAAAAAGGGTCACAAAGATGTTGGGTTATCACTTTAAAATCATCTACGAAAAAGGGGATAAAAATGTTGTTACAGATGCACTCTCAAGAAAGGATGAGGATGTCGAAGCATTGTTTTGTTCCATTTCTATTATCCAACTAGATTGGATAAATGAATCAAAGGATGAATGGAAAAATGAAGAAGTGTGGCCAGTCATTTAGAAGTTGTAGAAGATCCCAATTCAAACAATATTGCCAAAACTTGAAGAGGAAGGAAATATCATATTGGAACCTGGAGCAGTCACAGAAACAAGAACATGACATCTATGAAATCAATCAATTTCAGAGTATCTCATCAAGTGGAAGAACTTTCCCACTGAAGATTCCACATGGGAGGACAAGAATTTTATACAAAAGCATAAAGAACTACTCAAGCATTGAGGACAACACTTTTTCAATGAGAGGGGAATGTTAGGTCCATATACTACTAGTGTAACCCCTTATTGTTATTAGTACAATTCACTTATTATATTGTTTTTCCCATGTAGTCCCCATATTGTTATTATTGTGCCCTATAGAAGCCCACTATTGTTATTATTGTGCCCTTACATTATTATTGTTATGTCGAATCTGATTATATTATGACCCCTTAGACTCCTATATATAGAAAGGAGTCCTTATCAGTTGTATCATCCAAGAACTGTTCATTTGTGTAATTTAAATGAGGTTTACCCCTCGAAGAGACTAAATTCTAAGGAAATGATATATCTTTTCTATCTTTTTGTGAGATGGTTTCATAACATATTATCGATGGACTGACACCAAGCCCCAGTTTGTATCTTGTACTAGTGGATGTATGAAGGCCATTATCCATGGTACGGGAGCCCTATATTGTTGTATTATATTTTGTTTAATATAACGAAGTTGGGTTAAAAATTACAAAAAGTTGTCTATATTCTATGCATGTGTGATTTATTGTTGTTTATATTCTGTTGTGCAAAGTAGTATCATTGAGATTCTTGGTTTAGTAGCATAAGAGATTTTAAGATTCTAACCTAGACCCAAGATCATGGAAATTCAACATCCATAACCTAAATACTAAAGGAAAGAAGGTTTTTGAGATGCAAAAAGAAGGGAAAAAGGAGAATGGGTAACGCAAAAAACCTAAGAAAGTGAAGGATCAAGGAAAACCCCCATAAAATACTGAAGTGACCTTGGAAGAAAAATCTAATTGGAATAAAAATAAATGTAAATAAAGAAAGCTGCAAAACAAGAGAGAAGAAACCATCATCAACCGTGAGTTCAAGAAGGAAAAAATTCATCAAAGGAACCACAACAAGAGGTACAACAAAATAAAGTTTTAGTTAGGAAAAAGGGGAAAGAAAAGGAAAAGAATGCGAAGAAGAGATGAAAAAATATTAAAATTGAGCACAAAAAAAATGTAAAGTCAGTTTCAAAACATCCATACAAGTAGTAAGGGCTTTCATTGCAAAAGTTGCATCTCTAGTAAAATTATTTTGTTTCTATTAAAGAGACATAGATCCTAGATCTAAATGATTTCTGACAAAGTTGTTGTGAACTAGAGTTCAATCTAATAGACCTATTTAGTCTGAATGAGGGAAAGAAATCTAAGAGAACAATCATGTTTGATGAATCAATGAATCATTAACTAACAAAAAACAAGTCTATTATATCTTTGAAGTGTCATTATTCATGTCAACTACTTTCTTTGTTACTTTTGACTATCATTTCTTTCATCTAGTTATCTTGCAATAAATTAAGTTTACCATTCCAAGAACAACTAGTCATATGAGTCCTTCATAATCAAAACTTCCAATGGGTACAAGTTTCTTCTTTTCAATATATGTTTGTCCTTGGTTTGTACCTATTGCAATCTCACATTTCTCTGGCAAGAGGATCTTTCCCATGTTTTGGTTCTTATAGTTACAAAACTTTGCTCCGTGAAATCTTGGGTGAGACCGAAGTGTAAGTGGTTGGCTCAAACACGAAAGAAACTTAGGCAAACTAGGATAATTTTTTCTTACAAGAATCTAAATTTTGTACTGGCCAAGAAGCGAGTTTGACTTGCCAACAAGTTAGTTTGGCTTGTTTTCTCTATTGGCTTGAGTTTGAATAGGAAACTATAACAAATTTTGTAACAATTATCTTGATAATGTTATCAAGCTATAAATACATATCTTTAATATAGTGGAAGACTAAAAGAGGAAGATGGAGATGAAAGTAAATATGATAGTAGGGATAGTAGTTATACGATGCTAGAGAGTTTTGGCATGTCTCCAAGAATGGATGACAATGAAGAGGACTTCCTGGATCCAACTATTCCAAAAATTGCCACCAAAGATCCACTTAGAACCTCAAGGTTGATATTTTGAAGAGTGGATTTGGATTCCTCTTCATCCAAAAAGAAAGTACTATTTTCAATTACTACAACAATCTCTTTGCATGGCAATAACCTTTTGACTGCCTCAAGATCAAGATCCTTCTTGGTCATATACCTATCAAGTTTATCCAAGGACACCATTGCTTGTGAGATAGATATTAAAGCTTGAGGAAAGTTCCTAATGGGTTTTTGATGAATTTTGAAAATCGATTTTCCAGTGAACACCTTCCCTATTATAAGTTTTTCTCCTACAAAAATGTATGTAGTGAATGTCACTACTGAAACAAGTGAAGGTGTGCTCCATGTAATGAATTTCACTACTGAAACATGTGAAGGAATACTTCATGTAGTGAATGTCACTACTGAAACAAGTGAAGGCATACTCCATGTAGTGAATGTCACTACTAAAACAAGTGAAGGCATGCTCCATAGAGTAATTATATTCACTAAAGTAGAATACATAGTTTTGCAAAGCCATTCATATTTTGAATTCCTAAAAGACTCTACATGTGTTTGGAAATGGTCTTCCCATGCTTGAAGTTTGATAACCCTCATATAATTCAAAAACTCATTAATTGTATGAAGATCACACATTTTCACTAATTAGAACTCATATCTCCTATTTCTCTTGGATCCCCAAGCTACAATGCCCATTATTCGTGCCATGTAGACAAAACCAGACAACATAGAAATGCCCAAAACCTCAAAGAATATTGATAAAGCAGCCCTAATTTGTAGAGGTATCATATAGATGTAATGAAGCTGCAACATCACATCCGAATGTTGTTGAGCATCCACGACCATGTAATTTACAATCTGGCCAACACCATGAGCTTTCCTAGTGGAGCTTGACAATCTTAAACCCTTTCTATATAACGTTGTGATCAGAGTAGACCTTATCAGTATGCCCAACTTCTGACATTGAAAGTTATATTGATAGGAACAAAGAACCTAAATGGATTTTGATGAAATAGTATCAATACAAGGACAAAGCCCTCATAAGGAAAGCTCTGATTTCCAAATGTAAAATCAATTTTTTTTTTGTATAAAAAATGGGCCAATATACATCACACATAGTTTTGCAATGGCCAGGGATGCAGTAAGTGCAAGATTTGGCCAAAAGCATTGAAGCAATGTAAGGTGTACAGGGTGTCGGTGTTCCACTATGTCGTTAAACTAGTTTGATTTTAATAATTTCAAACATATTTTCAATGCTATCACCAAGTGCCAGTGCAGGAACATTTGTCAATTGCAAAGAATTTCTGTAACCTTTGTTCAATACAGGATTCAACCATAACCATGTAGCACTTGACAAACTAGTTGTTTTATCATAAGGGGTTATTAATTCTTCTCAGTGCTAGAATTCAAAGTGCTACCATCGAGAAGAGGGTCATTTAATTTTTTTATGTTTATCTAACAATGGTGATTCTTGTAGTCCCTTTGAGGGCTAATGCCGGCAAAAACCCACTGGTAGGGAAAATTATCAATGCAAAAAGGTCATCAAGAGGGAGAATACTATATGGATTAGGAGTTGTGGACGTGAATCTGATGATTGTAGAGATCAAGAATATCGTATTTAGAATGATATTCATAAGCCACCAGAGATATAGAGACTTTGGACGTGCTATAGCTTTGAATTTCTTATCATGTCCAATTTACTACCTCAAATACAATCCATGAAAGTGCTTGGATTCCAAATAAAGCAATAAGAAACCAATGTTGCCGAGGATTTCAAATCATCCCAACTGCAATGAATTAAAAAAGAGGAGGGACATATTTCTACTTACAGGCAATGTCGCATGGTTCGCGTTCGAGTTAGGGTTCGACAATGATTAGGTTCAATTTGAGTTCGAATTTTTTGATGAGGTTCAAATGATGTTCGTCATTAGGTTCATATCTATATATAATATTATATATAAATTATATAATAGTAAGAAATCAACAACAGTAAACATAAAAAAGTTATCACAGACATGGAAACTGCAAGGATAAATTACAAGCTTGAGTTGTGACATGAGGTTATGAGTTTTGATCTATGAACTTGGTCAATGGATAGATGGTTCGATTAGGTTCGTTGAACCTCAAAATTTTTTTAAGGTTCACCAAAATTCGAACCCCAAGGTTAAAATTCGACGAAGCTTGTGACATATCTTACAGGCAGAGGATTTTCTACTTATTTTTAGTGCAAGCCTTAACGCAATACAACACTGGAGGTTTCAGGTTCTAATTGACTCAACAAATTGTCTTTATTTGCAACAATTTCCTTCCAAAAACTTAATAATGATGAGGCAAACTTCAATTATTTCTTGAAGGTAAATGTTGTAACTATTGATTCAAGGAAACCTCCACTCAAAATCTCATAACCCATATGAATCTCTCTTTCATTATAATACATGGCAATAGTTTCTCTACAGACTGACATGGATCCTCTTCATTATAATACATGTACTACATCCAACATAAATGAAATAGATAGAAAGAGAAAATTGCAGTGTGATGCCCGAGACCCCAAATAGGTTCATCATGAAACTTTTTCCTCAATGGATGCCTGCTTCATGATGACAATGAATGCAAATTTTTTGGAGCTATTGAAATCTATCTATCCTAGCAAGACTAGTGAAAGGCTTGTAGAATCACCAAGCTGAGGGCTGAAAAAATCCTCATGCCCATGTTGAAAGGCATCATCTTCATCTACTTAAAACTCCTCTTTTGATTTCTTCAGCTCAACATCATCTTTGTCCTCGTTAGCTGGGTGATTTAGAGAGTAATTTAGAGATCCAAATAATCAACATCCTTTGCATCTTCACATTCTAAATCCACTTCCTTAAGATAGTTTGTCATCAATCTTCAGGGTTTCATTTGCTAAACCCTCACTCCTGCGATCACCTTGTTGCTTCAACTTTGAAGGATCATTTCAATATTCAGTTGTCTCAGTATTGGCCTTATCAATTCCATATTTCTTTTCAACAATTCCAGAACACTTCATTTGCAAAGTAAATGGTGTGACAGGCCATAAAACAATGCATAATAAGGTTGTCAATCCTTGCCACTCCTAGTATATGTTCTCTCCATACAAATTGAACAATGTGTCTTTGGTCTGTATGTATCACTTAGCATAAGCAGTAGCCATTCTTGCCAAGTGCCTCATCCCTACACTTTATGAAGGCTCTAGGTGGACATTAATATCACCATAACCATGTAATATCTGAGCCTTTGTCAAATCATCCCAGCTGCAATAAATTGAAAAAGAGGAGGGTTGTATTGCTATCTACAAGCAAATGATCTAGTTGGGAGGTTATTTCTTGTTTTCTCATTATACACTCTTGACCTGGATAGCACTCTACATCTCCATACTCATATAACTATTGTGGAGGATACAACTTACCCATCCTCGGCCACTAGGAGAGGACCTTCTGAGCTGCTTCAGTTGAACACGTAGTCTCTTGAATGAACAAAATGGATGGCCAATGTTTTTGAATCAGCGTATACATGGATCATTTATGGGAGGCCATCCCTATGCCCCTCATATTATGGGATAGTACAATCATATTTTCACCCCTCGAGAAATGCTTTGCTAAGGGCCCCATGTATAATTTGCTGCCTACCTTCTAGTATTTCTCTTTTCACGAAATTTGGCACTACAAACCACGAAGGGACTACAATGCTAGGTCTGTCTAGATGCCTGGTATGTGATATAATTTATTTACAGTAAAATCCCTAGCTACTCAGTGTTATTGGCTTTGAGCCCTGTCCCAACCTGCTAAGGAAGAAAAGTATCGGGGAAGGGGAAGGAGGGAAATAAAATGATTAGATTTTAGCAATCTATAAATTTGTTTGCAGCAAATTAAATTTTAATGGGTGAATTTTAAATTTTATATTTTGGAGCGGCCCAGAATTAGATTTTAATAAATTTTCCATTGTTTATGTTGCTATTATTGAGTAGGAGGTTTCTTCTAGAGGGGTCTACAAAATGATAATTTTGTATTGAGGTATCAATAAAATTTATAAAAAAAAAATTATTTTGAAAAAGGTTTTTAGGATCTATTATTACATGAAAGTATAAAATATTTTTCTAGTATGTTTATATAAAGAGGGAAAGAGAACATGAGGTTTACACATAAGGGGAATATTAACATCGTATTCCAATGATTATTTTTTTTTCTTTGAAAGTCATGGAAATTCTGATCATATTTTGAAGAAATCTAGTAGGGATTTTTGTAAATCCAAGTAAAAGCCGTCAAACTTCATAATTTTAGGTGCCTTAGAGGTTTTTGATGGTTCTGAATCTATTTCCACCATCAAAAATATGATTCAAACACTACATCTACAAGATTTTTAAAAAAAAATTTCCCGAATTCCGACCACTTTTGGTTGTATGGGTAATTCCTCCACCTTTGTAGATGACTCCAATATTAACTAGCCCTTAAGGAGGTGGAACATATATCTAATTCTATGAATAATGTTATTAATAAATTCAAATAATAATAGGTATCCCATTATTTTATGTGGTTCAAAGTTCTTGGAGAATGGTAATCGTTACATCTAAGGAATATTTGTACCATGTAGATCCGCCCAAAGGATTCACTTCCCATTGGATTAACCATGAAGCTTGACCTTCATACCGTTGAGTGAATTGAACTTGTTAACTCTCAATAGCCGAAGTATTTTACCGACCGGGAGTCGACTAGTTGAGCTAGCACTGGGGACTGAGTTCAGGGTATGTTTATTTTCTATATTTTGTCTTTCAATTTTGGTTTTTCCTTGGGGTGGGCTTGGGTTGTGTTATCAAAATGAGTTGACAAAATCATAAACAGCCATTGAACAAGGGCTAACGAAATTCAAGTCCATTACATGTGTTGTATTTAATATATTGAACATTTAGCCAAATATATGGTTTAGGAATGATATTTGGTAACAGGAAAAATAATGCAGAGCAGAGATTGAAAGCAAAAAACAATACATACCAAAAATGTTTTGATGTCTTTCTGATTTCCAATAGATGAAAGTGTTTCTGCATTTACAGATGCCCACGCTGACCATGGTAGGACCTCCCAGTAGATGCAAACTGTGAAACATTAGCTCGTTGGTGCACTGATGCCATATCAAATACACAGATCGATAAGTATTATTATCGATTTCCAAAAAAAAACCACCTTGAATTCTTCCTCCCTATGATTCCTCATCTGCACCCTCTTCTTTCCAATCCACCCACCCAAAAAAACAAAAAATCTATTATTTTTTTCCATCTAGCATCACAATTCAAATGGCTTGCCAAGAAACCTACACTATCTTACGACTTCGCCTTCAATTCTTCCTCCTTGTGATTCCTAGTCGTCTTCGGCCTCTTCTTGCCAATCCACGCACCCATAAAAATAAAAAATATCTTAGTTACAACTTCTTCTTTTCTTTTTCATTCATTTTCATTAATTAATTAATGGCATATCTGTTAATTTCAAACATAAAATTTATTTTGCACTTCCCTCCTCTTACTCGCTTTGGAACATGAGTCTCTTTTCATAGGTTTCATAAATAGAGTGGTGGGAATTTGGAATGTGAGCCACCATTAAATGGTCTTTTTTATCTAATTATGCTATACTAGATAATTGGTATGGTGGGTTTTAATTTTCTAATTAAAAAAACATTATTTAAACATAAAATGGAAATTTTGTCATGTAATATTAAGTTTTTTTTTTTAAATATTAAGTTTATTTTGATAGATTAAAAAGGGAAATGTTATTTTCCTTACTCATATTCAATTCTTGCTTACAATATATTAGTTATTCATGAATTTACTATTGATTACATTTCTTTGTGAATCAACTATTGATTGAGGTTAACAAGGTATCAATGATCTCATTCTCACTTTTGGATTCAAGGGCGATACAAAATGTTACATGTAGATATTGAAGATTGAAAATGAAGGGTGATACAAATAGTTATGGGATTGATATGAAAATTATGAGAGGAACTCATATCATTCTCAACTCAATGGCACCTACCTCAAACCCTTGTAGGTTTCCACCCATAGATTGCACAAGGCCTTTGGATTGCAAAGCAAAGCACGAAAGTCAATGATTTAAAGGGAAAAGTAGAGACACGACACCTCTAAATATCACAGATTCTTGTTAGGCATTTTCTATAACCAAACTCAAAAGATTTCCCTTATGTTTTATGTGCTTTTCACAATAAGTCAACCTAGTAGATCTACTTCAAAGGAACATTATTCTACATAACTTAAGAACCTTTCAATGATGGAAATATGCATGTGCATTTTGATGATGGTGGTGTCCATGTGTTTTTTGTGTATCCTATTGAGGGTGTTGGGCACATGTCTTATGTTTATGGAAACCTGAATGTGTATTGCATTGATGGTATTGACCTTATGTCTTTTATTGATATTGCATTTATGTATATGTTGACGATGGTGAGCTCTTTGTATGGGCTTGGATCTTTGCTCATCTTGGTTCCTAGTGGCTTTTCTTTCACTAAAATGTATCTTATTGTACACAATTAAAATGACTAACGTAAACCATTGATTCATATTATTGTAGTACTTGGTAGGTAGCCATTTTTTTGTTCCTAGACTAAATTAGTCATTCACCTTAGTCATTTTTAGTTTTATTACTTATTAGCTAGTCGTATATTTTATCCTGGGACTAAATTAGTCATTTATTAGTTAGTTGTTTTTAGTTGGATCACTTAATATTGCTCATTTTTGGTAGTATCTCACTTGTAAAAGTTGTGGTGACTAACATTTTTAGTCACCTAGTCACTAATTTCTCATTTCTATTGGCATTATGATACAAGTATGATATAGGTATTGTCCTTGATGGCAACTCACTCAGATGACAGATCATAGTGAAATATGTCAATAACAAAGAATTAATGATTAGAAAGAGGTATATGCAGGTTCATCGTGACAAAGGTGTGTATACACGTGGGTTAGTAGACCAAAAGAAACATATAATGTACACATGCAATTTCACAGAAGGAAAGGCGTGTACATGTTGGAAAACTAAGTTTTGGTCTATGGTATTTGGTCTAAGGTATTGATTCGAGGTATTGGGTCCAAGGTATTGGTCTTACGTTGTTTTGGACCATGGTATTGAGAGAGGCCTAAACCTATAGAAGGAGGAGAAGATCATTAGGCCAAGGTGTGCAAGTGGTGAAAGGAATGAATATCTGATGAAGTGTGAGATCCAATATGCAGGTTATGGGTTTGTGATGCTTTACTTGATATGAACTAAGGATGCATATATGTGGATGATGATGGACGATGGATCGGGATCTTAAGGCTTGGAATGTATTATTATTATGTGGTTTGATCATGGATAGTCTAGATCTGAATTACTGATGCATATTTTATTGTATAAATGTTATGATTTGGGTATGACTGATGTCTGGCATAACTACGAAGTTATGAGTAAATATTTATAGATCTGTATGCAGGTTCACTTTGGAAAAATCATGTATACATGCTGGTTCAGTTCATCAGAGTAGCATATACATGATGAAATATGATATTTGAATTTATAGATGGTTCTAGTGGTTGTTGCAGAGTTCTTGGTTCTACTTTGTTTTCTGGTGATTGTTTTTATGACAGATTTAGTTGATGGGTGATTTAGAGATTGATGATTGGTTTATGCAATAGTTGTATTGTAGTGGTGATTGATTTTGAGCTTCAATGTTGTTGATGGGTCCAGTATGAAAATTGGATGAAACGTGTCCTTCAAACTATTGTGTTGTGATCCAGGAGTCTCTTGTCTGAAAATTTATGAAACATGGTCCCTGGAAGAAAAGAGAAGGTCGTAGCCTTCTGTAGGCTAGCACCTACATACTAGTAAATATAGCATCTAGTACAAGAGCTAGGGTGTTGTAGCTCCCTTCCAGTAGAAGCTGGAGAATGAGAGAAGGTTTTAGCCTTCTACAGGTGGGTGCCTACATACTGGTGTGATTTTGTGCCAGTACAAGATTGTAAACAGGGTTTTCTTATATTAAGGGAAGACGACAGCAGGTGGTTTTTGTCCTGCATTGGGTTTCCACCTTATGTCATGGTGCTTATGTGTGTTTCTTATGTGTGATGATCAGTTCTATTTTTACTGCACCTTGTTACTGTTTATATGGTTAATGAAGTTCTAATGCACTGATTAAAGATAAAAATATGATGAATTAACTGAATCATTAGTTTACTTGATATATGCCAGTTGCCTTAAACACAGTTGCATGTACATGCTAGTTACCTTCACTGAAGTAACGTATATGAATTTGAGTATGAAAAGAAAAAGATTATTGATTTGACTAATACTGATTCAACCCCCCTCTTAGTATTATTTCCAACAATTGATATCAGAGCAAGTCCTTTGGAAGAAGCATGATCACTTGAAGGAGATCCATAGACATAATGGGAAGGAAGCTAAAGAAGAAGAACATAGCTTAGAGGAACGGGGACAACAGGAGAGACAATTCGCCATCAGATGGAAGCGAGGATTCAGATTCCAAATCACCTCAAGATGAGTAAGCAAATGAAGCATGAGATAAAATCATGAATCAACAAGATCTATTTAACAAAAGGGAGACTGCCCTCAAAGAAGAAGTTACCAAATTAAAAGCTCAACTGGATTGTTCCTTCAGAGTATGTCAAATGCTGTAGGAACAGAATGAAGAACAAGAAAATGAGATTCTCAAACTAAGGCAACAAGTGGAAGAAGGAAGAAAGTCTAAAGAAATCTTGAAGAAGCAATATTTGGAAAAGGGAGAACAACATCAGGTTGAGGTAAATATCTTGAAAGGTAAATTAGAGGAAAAGGATAAACTGTTATGATTTCAAGACAGTGCTGAGATTTTGGATGATATTGTTAGTAGTCAAAGGTCACCTGGTATCAAAACTAGTCTTGGTTTTTATGAATCTATTGAATGTGAATCTAGCTCACAGGATGAGGCAAGGAACTCTAATGCAAAATCTGAAATGCTCAGCAAGGAGATAAGAGGTCAACCCCATCGACAACCAAGGAATGAAGTCCTTCAAACAAAATCTTTTACTCCTAATTGTGGAAGTGATAGATGGTTATTTCCTGCGATGACTAATGTTTCATGTTTTATATGTCATAATTCTAGACATGTTGCAGCTAGATGCAGAAGTAGAATGATTCAAGACCGTCACGCAGAAAGATCATCACATTCCAGGTAGTTTAAGGGATATTGTTTTGCTTGCAATATGTTTGGTCACGAAGCCATTGACTTCTATATAAGGAATATGAAACATATGAGATATTATGCATGTAACAAGCTTGGACATATAACAAAGGAATGCAGGAGAAGATTTTGGGCACCATACCAAAAGGAGAAAACATCATCACAGTCGAAGATATGGACGAAAAAGGAAGTATAGTCAGAAAGATGTGGCATAGCAGAGTATACAGACATGATAGACTTCAAGGGAGCTGAAGGTGTGGAACCTCAGTGTTCTAAATCTCATATGAAAGTTTCATAAAGACAATTTGCATGTATATGCAAGTTTGAAGCTGCACAGTCGCATATATGTTGGTTTGAGGAAAAGTAGTGGGACAATCTCAGGAAAAACGACTTGATATGATTCAGTCAATTATTTGCTTTATTTGATAACGGTTACAATATATCGATGATGTGTGGAAATGTGTCGGTACTCATAAGATTTTGTTTATAAGTTCTTTTGATTCTAACTTGATGATGATGATGCCTTGATACTTCTTGCTGATATTTGCATGATCAGATCTGATAGTGAACAGATGGAACAAGTTCAGGGGGGAGCATATGCTTTGAATAATGCATTCTTGGCATTATGGTTAGAAATCTTTTATGATGATGATTATGTGGCTAAATGATACATCTTGCTACTTATAGTTGGTTGGGCAAGAGAATGGTATTATAGGTTTCAAGTCTGGATGCTGGTAATAGATGCTTATGGTGCAGATCATATATGGTGTATGACTATCATGGTCTTGTTTAGATTGTTGGGCATTGTTATAAAAGTCATGTATATCATTTTATGTAAAGGTCATGAAAAGACATAATTTGTAACCCCATTTTGCATGGGAAGGATGATGTAATAATTTCCATCTTCAGTGATGTATAAACATTTCGTATATCCCCACTTGGTTGGGTGGATGAGTCAAAATGGTGTATCCCCACTTGGTTGGGTGATTGAAGTATGTATGAGTCATTGCTGATAGGAAGGTCATAATCACTTAGTTGAGTTGTAGAGTCATGTTATTCTTTTGAAAAATATTTTTGCAGACTCTACAAGTGCTCAGGGGGAGCATGGATGGATTGGTACATCTTGGCATGTACAAAGGGGGAGTTTGATCAGAGAATTCAACATGTCCTCAGGGGAAGCATGGATAGATTGGTACATCTTAGCATGAACAAAGGGAGAGATCAATCAGAGATTTCAACATGTACTCAAGGGGAGTATGGATAGCATAATGTATATCAAAGGGAGAGAATATCTTGGTCCGCCCTTTGCCCTTGATGTCAAAGGGGGAGAGTGACTTGGTGTGGTTGTTGCCATCAAGTCCAAAGGGGAAGATTATTGGAATTATGATACAAGTATGATACAGGTATTGTCCTTGATGGAAACTCACTCAGATGACAGATCATAGTGCAGCAGGTCAATAGAAAAGAATTAATGATCAAAAAGAGCTATACGCAGGTTCACCGTGACAAAGGTGTGTATACACGTGAGTTAGCAAACCAAAAGAAGCATATAACATACACACGTACTTTGACATAAGGAAAGGTGTGTACATGTTGGAAAACTAAGTTTTTGTTCGTTGTATTTGGTCCATGGTATTGGTCCATGGTATTTGGTCTGAGATATTGACCCCAGGTATTGGGTCCAAGGTATTGGTCCTATGTTGTTTTGGACAATGGTATTGAGTGAGGCCTAAACCTATATAAGGAGGAGAAGATCATAAGGCCAAGGTGTGCAAGTGGTGAAGGGATTAAATATCTGATGAAGTGTGAGATATAGTATGTACGTTATGGGTTAGTAATACTTTTCTTGATCTGAACTAAGGATGCATCTATGTGGATGATGATGGATGATGGATCGAGATCTTAAGGTTTGGAATGTATTATTATTATGTGGTTTGATCATGGATAGTCTAGACCTGAATTACTGACGCATATTTTATTGTGTAAATGTTATGTTCTGAGTATGACTTATGTCTAGCATAGCTGCAAAGTTATGAATAAATATTTGTAGATCTGTACATGGATTCGCTTTGGAAAAAGCATGTATACACGTTGGTTCGGTTCATCAGAGTAGCATATCATGATGAAATATGATATATGAATTTGCAGATGGTTCTAGTGGTTGTTGCAGAGTTATGGGTTCTGCTCTATGTTCTGGTGACTGTGTTTTTATGAAAGATTTGGTTGATGGGCGATTCAGAGATTGATGATTAGTTGATGTTATAGTTGTATTGCTGTGGTGATTGATTTTTCGCTTCAATGTTGTTGATGGGTCCCGTATGAAAATTGGATGAAACATGGCCTTCAGACTATGGTGTTGTGATCTAGGAGTATCTAGTCTGAAAATTTATGAAATGTGATCCCTGGAAGAAAAGAGAAGGTTGTAGCCTTCTGTAAGCCGACGCCTACATACTAGTAAATATATCAACTAGTATAAGAGCTAGGGGGTTGTAGCTCCATTCCAGTAGAAGTTGGAGAATGAGATAAGGTTGTAGCCTTCTGTAGGTGGGTGCCTACATACTGGTATGAGTCTACGAAAGTACAAGATTGTAAATAGGTTTTTCTTATATTAAAGGAAGACTGGCAACAAGTGGTTTTTGTCCTACATTGGGTTTCCACCTTATATCATGGTGTTCATGTGTGTTTATTATGTGTGATGATCTTTTCTATTTTTACTGCGCCTAGTTACTGTTTATATTGTTAATGAAGTTCCGATGCACTAATTAAATATCAACATATGATGAATTAACTGTATCATAAGTTTGTTGGATATACACTAGTTTCCTTAAACACGGTTGCATGTACACGCTAGTTACCTTCACTGAAGTATAGTATATGAATTTGAGTATGAAAAGAAAAAGACTATTGATTTGACTAATACTGATTCACCACCCCTCCCCCCTCTCTCAGTATTATTCCAACATTTTCTACTAGTGGTTCCTTCAAAATTTTATATGCCAGAACATAGTGAACATAAGGTGAAATATAGAGGTTGATAGCTAGAGTATCTTATGGTCTACAACCCTACACAATCAAATTCTCAAGAACAATCTCTAAGTGTTAGTTATTAAGCATCAACCATATAAATTTATTTGGTTTGGCAGTTTTCTACAACTCTAGAAACACACATAGGCTTAAAATAAATTGCATACCCTATTCTCATTATAAATCCAAATGCCAATCCTTGAAGTCTATGGTCCGCTCAAGTAACCAAACACAAATAAAAGTGGAAGCTTGACATGGAATTAGAGGTCTGAGAGTTAATTATCTTGTTT
This sequence comes from Pinus taeda, assembly GCA_000404065.3. NCBI lineage: Eukaryota > Viridiplantae > Streptophyta > Pinopsida > Pinales > Pinaceae > Pinus > Pinus taeda. The sequence continues at coordinate 64,870 of APFE031237910.1, forward strand.
ACAATCATGGCATTACCTCAACAAGAAAGTGAGTCCAGATATTGTCACTGTGAGCTTCCATGACTCTTGATAAAATCATAAGCCCTAAGCCTCAAATGATGTAAGCTATTTCAAGGAAGAGCCCCCGCTCCTCACAAAGAATCTACAATATTGATGAAAACAAACAGAAGATAACATGACAACGTTAAACCATGTCTCAAAATAACAAAAATGAGTTATTGAATGCAATATAAAAACCTTGTCAATCTAAGAAATTAACTGACCTCTATAAGAAATTCTCGGGGCTGACTCATATTCTCCACTATGATAGGGTACCCCATAGTTTGAAGACCCAATTCCACTGTCAATCTTGCACCACTTTCCAAGTTACCTCTTGAAAGAAATCCACCATCCTTATCAAGCACCTACATAGTTTCCAAGGTAATAAACAATTATACTTGGGTAGCAAGTTTACAGCGATAATTTTCTTTTTTTAACTGTTGGAAGAAGCAATTTATCAGTTATAGCAAAAAAATCACTGCATGGATGGACAATACATAAAGAAGCATAAGAAGATCAAAATTTCAAATGTAAATCCCCAGTATATCAAAATGGAAATGTAATATATTAAAGTGCTAGTAAACACCAAGAATGGAGGTGAAATACTAGTCTAGTTGTAGTAATTGTAACTTGGTGAAGTTGTTGTTAAATTTAAGTTGTTGTTAAAGTTTAGGTAGGATTTTGTTGGGTTCCCATGTTGCAAAAAATGTAAGGGTAGTTGTGAGTGCATGATAGCTAAGGAGTGCCAGGGCCTGCGAAGACATCAAAAGGGATGCTAACACGTGCCAAAAAATTTTGTGGTATGATGGTTTGATTTAATTTTATGGTGTTATTTTTATTGTTTGTTTTTCATAGAACTATTTATCCTAGTTTGGATCATTACAGTCAGAGCATCCCAGGTGTGCTAAGGAGGGAGTGACAAGGTATGTTATGCATTGCTACCAAGGCAAGCTAGAGTGCTAGGGAAGCATACCAAGATGTGGCAAGCACCAAGGTGTGCCAATGCATGCTAATGAGTGTTAGGGAGTGCCAGAGAAACATAACAGAGCACTAGGTCAAAATCCATGGAAATGAATGAATAAGGGTGTGTGACAGGGAGTGTCAGTGAGTTCCAAGTGTGTTAAGGAGAAAGTGACATAGTATGCTAGGTTGCGCTAAGTCATGCTAGATTGCTAGGGTGACATGTAGCCAAGATGTTCCACGTGCCAAGGTGTGTCAACATGTGCTAGAATGTGTAGGGAGTTCCAGGGAAACACAAGGGAGCACTAGGTCAAATTAGTGCATGCAAATGAGCAAATAAGAGTTTGTTACAGGAAGTGTCAGTGAGATACAGGTGTGCTGAGGGAGTAACAAGGTATTATAGGCAGTGCTAAGGCATGCTAGAGGCCAGGGAAACATGCCAAGATATGCTAGGTGCTAGGGTGTGCCAATGTATGCCAGGGAGTGTTATGGAGTGCCAAGGAAACAAAAGGGATCACTAGTTTCAAATACATGGAAATGAATGAATAATATTATGTGATAGGGGGTGTTAGTGAGTTCTAGGTGTGGTAAGGAGGGAGAGACAATATATGTTAGGTAGTGCCAAAGAATGATAGAGTTCCAAGGAAACATACCAAGATGTTCCATGTTCTAGGGTGTGTCAATGCGTGCCAGCGAATGTTAGGGAGTGCCACAAAATCATAAGGGAGAACTAGTTCAAAATGCATGGAAATGAAGAGATAAGAGTGTATGATAGGGAGTGTCAATGAGTTCCAAGTGTTATAAGGAGGGAATGACAAGTTTATATGCTAGGCATTTCCAAGGAATGCTCTAGTTTCAGGGCATGTCAGGGAGTGCTAGGTTGTGCTATGGAGTGAAAAGCATGCCAAGAAATGTAGGGGATGCTAACACGCACCACATAGGGCTAAGGGATTGTTAGACGTGCCATGTGCTATGGCATGTCAAGATGTAAACTATGTTTCTTAGTTATTTCGTGGCCATGGTTGGACATGAGCCTTGAATTGGTAACTTATTAAGTGGGATGATTTGAGATTGGACATGAGTAGCCTAATATGTGTTATAGGCAGTTCTTAGGTGAACAAGGAATAGTCTAGTTGTAGTAAATATAACTTGGTTAAGTTGTTGTAGTCGGGGAAGGACTTGGCTAGGTTCCGACCAAGTCTAAAGAAAAGTAAGGGTAGTTGTGAGGGCATGATAGCTAAGGAGTGTCGGGGCATGCCAAGGAATTAAAAGGTGTGCTAACATATGGAAGAAAGTGTCAATGGATGGTGAGGAGTCTTAGGGAGAGTCAAGGGAACATAAGGGAGAACTGGGTCAAAATTCTTGGAAATGAACAAATAAGAGTGTGTGCCAAGGAGTGCTAGTGAATTCCAGGTGTCCCAAGAATGAACTACCTTAGGAGAATTTCATAATAGGACTTGTAGGAGGCAAGCCTATGGTTGTGAAAAGATGTGGACAAATCAATTTCAGAGAAAGGGAGACATTGGGTTGGGCACAATATTGTTTTGCTAATGAATTGGTTGGGTTCCCAAGTCATAAAAAAAGTAAGGTTATTTGTGAGGGTGTTAGTGTCAGTTAGTTTAGTCTTTCACCAGTGATCAAATATACTCTTACAAGGTGTTGTTAGGGTGTCAAGTCAATTTTTTGTCATTTTAGTGTGTCTTCAAATAAAAATTGGTCACTAGCTAGTGTGTCTAGGGATATTTCCACTCTCTCAATAATTTCATATGTCGATCACTTTCATCACTCAATTGAGTCCACCATCATGAAAAAATCATTAATATCACTTCAGTTACATCATCATGATCTCCATTCATCTCAGTGTCACCATTAGGTCATTAGGGTTAAGGTCAAAAAATCAGTCATTTCATGTATAAATCTGGAAAATGAGGAGTAGCAATAGGTAAATTTGTTCAATAACACTTATCTAATTTACATTTTCAATGTAATAATGTTACTAAGGTTCTAAATTTACAAGAAGAGGTCCTAAGGCTATAAAATTCAAAAAGAAATTGAATTGTTGAGGTGGTCCATCCTACCTCATTAATCACTTAGACACCTAAATCAAATTATAAAAAAAACATGGAGGATCTCATTCACACTCATTTGCACTTGTCTACCATCCTAGCATCAAGATCCTCCCTCTCTTTTGAAAAAAAAAAATTGTGATTCCATATTCCTCACTGGAAAAAATTGACTCTCGTTGTGCACAAAGAGCCTTCACTGTGCCCCTGGACAACACGTTGTGCACAGGAACCTTCGTTGCGCATGGGACAAAGTTTTCCAAAATTGTTGTTTGACCACCAAAATTCATTTTTCAAAGCTCCTCTTCAGTCATTTCATCCTCTAGGCTCTATAATAAGTAAGTTTAATCATTTTCATGCCCTCCTTTGCCTCATATGTCAAGAAAATGATCAAATACTTCTTCTTCTAGTGTTTACATGATTTCCATGGTTTTGATCCTCAAATGATGAGTTGCTTCCCTAACCCCTATATTCCTTGTCCCTACACCTCTGTTTGTAGCTAATAAGCCATTTCCATCCATCACAAAGCCTTATCCCCTCATTTTCTATCATTTTCCTCTAAACCCTAATCTACCCTATCTCTTTCTAGGATTGGCCTATGTTTTGGCCTTTTCCACCCCCTCCCCTCACTCATTTCCCAAAATTCCCTTTTCCCCTACTCGCTAACATCATCTACTACCCTCCTAAATTTCCTTACAAATTTAGGCAACTCCTAAGTCCATCAGACCACCTCATTCCCTCACAGCATCAAATTTCACTTTTTTTGCTTGCCTTTCACCTAGGGTTTGAAGTATCGAGCTTGACTCATCACCATCAAAGAAAAGGAAGTACAAAAATGGGGGAAAGATACTAAGTTTTGAGACCTCTAATTGCAATGAAATCATCTCCTCCCCATTCGTCATGAAATGCTTTGAAGATGTCAACTGTTTAGGATTTTGTCAAAGAGTGCTATAAGTAGGTTACCATGAGCATCTCATAGGTATATTTTCCCTCACCTTGAAGAAAGACAAGATCACCATTGCAGGGACGATTTCATGTTTTTAGTGGATGCCATCTCTCAAGCTACACGCATGCCAAAACATGGTGAAAATTGGTTCAAAGGCATGAACCTAGACCTAGAAGAGTAAAAACCCTACTTGAAATCACAATACAAAGGAGATTACTCACATCTTTTCCCATTCATATACTAGTTGGAGAGATATGAACCATTGATGAAGGTTTTCGTGAATTTCTTCACATGTGAGGGCATATTTTCAAGGCTATATCAATATCACATAAGACTGCTCATGCACTTTAAAGCTGCCAAGTTTCTAAATTTGTCCAACTACCTGTAAAGGATCCTAACCAAAATTTCTGAAATGGTGAAATTGAAAGGCAAAGTGCATCATCCCAACCTTTTTTACAATAGCCTGATAAAGATTGTAGTACTTCATGAGTTGAAAGAGAAGAACATGACATGGGACACCTTCATTGAGGCAGCCTTGAAAAAACATATAACCACTTCACCAAGCCAGCGCCAAATCATGTCAGTACAACCCATGAAGGTGGGTTCATTAAGCAAACATGATGAGGTTTCAAGGCACCTAGGCCTGAGGTGACCAAGACATATCAGAGAGGCCAAAGCCTTGTGTTGCTCCTCATATTGAGGAAGGGGCCAAGCCTACTACATTAGCAAAACAGGGATCACCATCACATCATGAGGCTTCTTTGCATGATGAGGAGCCCATTGAGCATGACTTTGACCTAGTTGAATTGGAGGCACATGATGAGAATCAAACCTTGCAACAAGTCATTAAAGGGAAAGATTCGTAGATCATGGAGCTCAAGGAAAATTTGGAACATTTCATTCCCTAAGCAAGAAAATAGTGAACTTAAGTAAAAACAACTAATCATGGAGAAAGAGCAATTCAAAGCCAAGAAACAAGAGATGAAAGGAAAATTAGTGGTGGACCATTAGGACACTAAGTAGCATGAAGGACATGTGGAAAGGAAGAAACCAAATACAATTGGTCTTATGAAGGCACTTCAGAGGGAAAGAGAATAAAAGCCACCAATGGAAGAATTGACCCTTGAAGATAGGATTGCCATGGAAAGAAATGAGTAAAAGTTTGGCTTGAAAAAGTAAATTTCCACCTTAAGAAAATCCTTCGCAAGGCCAATGGGGATAAAAAGTGGCAAAGTAAAATGGCCATCCATTATTACATAAGGAATCAGGTTGCCAAGGTCAAAATTAACCAGTTGAAGGAAAAACTCAAGGAAACCCTAATCAGACAAGAGGAGAAGGGTAGGTTAGATTTTCTTACTAATGCATCCATGATTACATAACATACCTCATCAGGCATATTTGGAATAATTTTGGGAGGATTTGGATAAAATTTTGTGTCTTGGTGCAGACTTGGAATTTTTTGGCAATTTTCTGTCTAGGAGCACAATGAGCTCACACTGCCTTCTTCCTCAGGGCTCCAAATGATAGAAACTCAATATTTTTGGAAAGTTTATGACCCCATATCAAAGCCATTTTTCCTACTTTCCTGGTATGGTGCTTAGTTTTGGAGAAATTTTCAAAAAAGAGGCCTAAAATTACCTTTCTGTCCCTCTTTTTCCATTTTGATGCGCACTTAGAGACATCTTGGGAGAATGTCCATATCATCCAAATATGGGTCATTTTGAGTAAAAAAATACTCTAAAGACATCCACACTCTCCCAAATTTCCATAAAAGGCTTCATATCTGGATTTGGACTTCAGAAATGCACTCAAAAATGGCACCCAACAACTTGTTGCACACCTGTAAATTTCTAAGATGTTTGTAAAATTTTCACAATGTAATTTTTTGTAATTCCTTGTTTGACTTTGGTAAAAGTCAAAAGGGTGAAGTAGATGAATGTGAGGGGTAAAAGTAACTGTAAATAATGGGTGGTTAGTCTTTGTAAGTTTTTTCATGTAAATTTGATCTCATTTATGAGAGAGGTTAGAGTCAAAGTTAATTGTAGAAGTTTCTCTTAACTTCCCTAAACATTAGGGTTTGATTAGAACACCTCATGGAACGGTTCCTACAGTCATGCATTCTACCTCTGAGAGTGGGGAGTTGTTTTTTTGGTCTTTATGTATCAATTTCTCAGTGATAGAATGGGTTGGATTTCAGAGGAGAGGACTATTGTAGCTAGTAATTCACATGCAGTAAATTTGTGATGTTATTTTTTCTCTGTTATAGCTTTATATGAAAGATATTCATCTTCTCTTTCCATTCATAAATTCTTCAATGGTTTTCCTTACTGTTTATAAAAAAATTTATTTTCATAAAGCTCTATTTTGATGGAAAAAACATTATCATGTGTTACTTTCTTTCTTTCTTAATGAATTTATGTTTCATGCTCATTAAGACCTTTTGCTTCTTCTAAACACTACACTACACCGACAAACCCTAAGGTCCATCACAAAAGTAATTCTACCTTGCTTCTTTATATCATTGTTGTTGTAATCCTTTGATCCTCTGACTTATATACCTAGATTTTCTCCCTTATCCAGCAACAAAACCCTAAAATTTCCAAAACCCACCTGATCCTAGCTATCTAGCCTTAAATCCTTTACATTCCAGTCATCTCTTGGCTTTGATTTCATAGAGAGAGCCCTCTCTGATTTGGTAGGGCTAGCCACCAAAATGAAAGATTGTCTATGGTTACCTTTGTTGATCACCTCATCAGCTTGTGACATTGTGGAGGATAATAGAGGGCATGACAACTAGGGAGTGCCAAAGTGTTCTAGTGGATGTAAGGTTCCAAAGTCATGGAAAAATGTAATTCAAGTTGTGAGGTCATGATTGCGAAGGTGTGTAAGGGAATGCTAGGGCATGCTAACATGTGCCAGATAGTACAAAGACATGTCAAAAAAGATAATATGTGCCAAGTGCTAAGACATGCCAAGATGTACAAGGGTGTGACAATGCATGCCAGGGATCGTCAAGGCAACATAAGGGAGTAACAAGTTACACTACAAGGAAATGAGCACATAATTAGGTTAATAAGTCATCAATTTACCTTTTTCATGAGGGGCATGCTAGGCACACCAACACTAGGTGCCAAAAGGTTCCAAGTGCCAAGTGTCAATGCATTCTAAGTGCCAAATATTTCTCTGTTTCTTCCCATCTAGTTTCCAATAATTAATCTCAAATAAATTTAATATTAAACCGTGCCAAAGCAAACCAAGTCATCTCAACGCATGCCAAACATGCTAAGAATTTCCAAGTTTCTGCAACATGTGCCAAGTTCCAATGTGTGTCAGGGAGTGTGATGCATGCTATGAAGTGGCAGAGCATATCGAAGAGTGCTAAGGTTAGCTAGAGAGTGCCAATTAATGTTGAGAGTGTTAGGGAGTACTAGGACAACACAAGGGAGTGCTAGGTCAAAATGCATGGAAGTGAATGAATATGAGGGTGTGTCAGGGAGTCTCAATGAGTATTAGCTATCATGCCAAGGAGGGAGTGTCAATGAGTGTTAGTTTTCATGCCAAGGAGGGAGTGTCAATGAGTGTTAGTTGCCATGTCAAGGAGGGAGTGGAAATTACTGTTAGATGTCATGCCAAGGAGGGAGTGACAAGGCATGCTAAGCACGAGTAAGGCATGCCATGGAATATCATGGAATATCAAGAAGTTCCAGAGTGTGCTAGGTAGTTTCGGGGTGTGCTAACATATGCCAAATAGTGCCAAGGCATGCTAGGTGCCAAGACATGATAGGATGTGCAGGGTGCCAGAGTATGCAAATATGAGTTAAGGAGTTTCAAGGCAAAAAAAGGAATGACCAAGCTAAAATGCAAGGAAATGAACACATAAGAGGGTTAATAAGTTAGGACTTTATATTTCTCAAAGGGGCATGATAGGCACTCTTATAATATGTTTCAATACATGCTAAGTGCCAATGTGTGCCAAGTGCTAATGTTTGTCAATGCAATATTATGCCAAGGTGTTCCAGGGCATGCCAACACATGATATGGGAGTGCTATGCTATAATAGGGCATGTCAACATGTTCTTTGGCATCCTACTCATGGAAATATGTTCTAGGTACAAAGGTGATCCAGATACAAAGATGTTCCAAAGCATGCGAGGTGCCAAGGAATGTTAGTGTATTGTTCCAAAACATGTTAAGGTGTGCCATGAGTGTTGAGGAGTGCTAGGTCTCTCTCATTAATAGAATTGACAGAGCTTGATTATGTATTAAATAATATAGCCCCTACACACACTAGTGGAACTTTATTTAAATGAAATTTGATAGATAATAATCCTAATAGAGATGAATGTTGTGTTGACTCATAGGAAAACTATATTCTTATGACTTGAGGGAAATCATACATACTAATTACTTCATAAAAATTTGACTAACTATTATAACCACTATGACCTTGGACACATAATGAAAAAGCCTCCAGAAAAATGGTCTTAAATCATTATATTTTGACAAAATATATAGTAATAGGTACATATCACCATCGAAAACTTATTGGAATGGTAACTGATAATGAACAATTTTTTACCGTCATCAAAAGTAACCAAAAATAGCATTGGTGAGGGTCAATAAAAGATCATCACTAGAAGTGTTACCAAACAGAGAATTAGTGATGGGTCTTTAATAACCCTCACCAGAAGTGTCACCAAAAATGCCATCATATGAGACTTTGGCAATAGACCTTAAAGGTTCATCACAGGCATGAAGCGTCATAAAAAACTCATTGGAATGATCAACGATGACAAAAATTTATTGACCGTCACCAAAAGTAACCAAAAATATCATTGGTGACAGTCAATAAAAGATCATCACTAGAAGTGTCACCAAAGAGAGAATTAGTGATGGGCCTTTAACGACCCTCACCAAAAATGTCACCGAAGAGAGAATTAGTGACAGGACTTTAATGACCCTCACCAAAAGTGTCATTGAAAATGGCTTTGGTGACAAACCTTAAAGGAACATCACTATATACACTTACAACAATGATTTTTTAAATACTGTCACCATATGCGACATTGGTGATGGACCTTAGAGGTCTGTCACAGGCATGACCCTCACCAATGACCTGTTTTCTTGTAGTGTATTTTGATTAACCCTAGATCTAATTATAGCTATGTTAATCCTGACTTGGTGGATAAGTGTGGTTTGAGTAAGGAATTGCATGCAGAATCTTGGTTAGTGTAGTTGGTTACAGGTACAAACAAGTGAGTTCATCATTGGGTAAGAGTTTATGAATTGGTTTTGAATGCTATGCCTACCATAACACATTTTAATATATTACCATTGGGATTATGTAGTATGTTGTTGGGTATGGATTGGTTGTACCTTCATAGAACCAAGGTATATTGTTATGACAAAGCCATTGAGTGTGTGGATGACAATGGGCAACCAAGAGTATTATAGGGAAAGAAGAAAACCATATAGTTAGGATGGTGACAAATATGAAAACAAAGTGTAGTCATAGGAAAGGGTGTATGTTATTTGCAATGCACATTTCTAGTGACAAGGGTAAGGAAGTTGAGGATGCATATGTTTTGAATAGATACCAAGTTCTACAACAACTTTGGGATGTATTTCTTGAGGAAATTTCATAGTTTCCACCTCACAGGGAGGTATAATTTTCTATTGAGTTAGTGCTAGGGGAAACTCCAGCATCAAAATCACCTTATAGGATGAGCACACCTAAGTTGGAGTTGAATTTGTAGTTGAATAAAATGTTGGATAAGAGATCACGATGAGGTGCACCGATATTGTTTGTGAAGAAGAAAGATGGTACTCTCAAATTATGCATTGACTACAGGAAGTTGAACAAAGTGACTATCAGGAACAGGTACCCATTACTGAGGATTGATGATTTTTTTGATCAATTGAAGGGAGCAGAAATGTTCTCTAAGATTGACTTGAGGTTAGGATACCATCATGTATGCATCAAATAAGAGGACATTTACAAGACAAACTTTCAGACTAGGTACTGGAATTATGAGTTTGTTGTAGTTCCATTCGGTTTGACTAATACTCCAGCTACATTTATGTGCTTGATGAATAGTATGTTGCAACCATATTTGGATAAGTTTCTTATTGTGCTCATTGATGACATATTGGTATATTCTAAAAATGAGGAAGAGAATTTCAATCATTTAGCAACAATATTGAGGTTGTTGAGAGAGGATCAGTTGTATGCAAAGCTCATCAAGTGCAATTTCTTTCAAAGTGAGGTACACTACTTGGGACATGTCGTTTCCAAGGAGGACATTGCAATAGATCCAAAAACGATAAGGGCCATGATGGAGTGGGTAGCTCCTAGGAATGTGAATGAGGTGAGATATTTCATGGGGTTTGTAGGCTATTATAGGAAGTTCATCAAGAACTTCCTATAGATTTCTTATCCTATTACATCATTTTAGAGGAAGGGTAAGATATTTGAATGGACAAAGGAGTGTGAGGCTAGCTTTGAGTAGCTTAAGTAGTTGTTGACACATGCACCAATGCTACATATTGCAGATATAGATAAGTAGTTTATAGTGTGTATAGATGCTTGCAAGAGGGGTCTTAGTGGAGTTCTCATGCAAGATGGATAATTGGTATGATATCAATCGTGGAAACTAAACAAGCATGAGTAGAACTACCCAACATAAGATTAGGAGTTAGCAACGATTACACACGCATTGAATATGTGGAGGAACTATCTTCTTGGCGAGAGTTTTGTACTGATGAGTGATGACATTGGGTTGAGATATTTGTTTGACCAATCAAATCTGAACACTTCACAGGCTATATGGTTAGTCACGATCAATGAGCTTGACTTCAAATTCATGTACATCAAAGGAAATGAGAACAATGTTGTAGATGCTCTTAGTAAGTAGGTACAGTAAATCACTTAGCAGCTATGAGCTCCTATGGGACAGACTTAGAGGATAGGATCTTGTAGGCAAGTCAATAGGATGTCAGGTATATGGAGATTGTGCATAGGTTGCAACATAGTACATGTACAGGTATAGGTACATGTAGTAGTACCGGTATAGGTAGTATTAAAGGTACATGTAGTAGTACAAGTACAAGTAGTAGTATAGGTATAGGTAGTAGTACAAGTACACGTACAGGTGCAGGTGCACGAGATGTGGATTAATGTCTTATAGAGGATGAATTGGTTAGATTCAAAGATAGTATATATGTGCCAGATAGCATTGAGCTCAAGAAGGTGAGCTTGAGGGAGTTTCATGCGAAACCATATTCAGTTTACCTAGGATATCATAAGACATTGACAGCAGCGAAGAAATTTTATTATTGGCTGAATTGGAAGAGGGAGTGTTGCGGGAAATTCTCCCCTAAGGTTCTTGGGTGAAACCTTAGTAGACGGAAAATTATCTAAGTTAAGAAACACACACACACAACCGTTTATGCTATAAATAACTATCTTTAGGGTGAGAGGGGCATACCTGATGTCCTACGTTTGGGTAGTTACTC